>JXPG01022030.1:0-21188 GCA_001015175.1 Megaselia abdita
TGAAATGTGTGGAATTTTGACAACAATTAAATTATGAAAAGTCCTAAAATTTGTATCAATAAAATGTGTGCAGCATAAACAAAATACGTACTTCACAAAAAATATTTAATATTTTAAAATATTTTTCTGATTATTAAAATGTGTAGCACACTTATTTCTAGTGTAGAATATTAATCATCGAAATATGTGGATGAATTTATTATTTGAAATATGTCCTACATCAGTAAATTAAAATATGTAGGGTACACCACTACGCCTCTGCATTTATAATTTGTAAATGGTAATGAAAAGGGGATTTGAAGGCGTCGTCTGTACCTTTAAAACGCGGTATCAAACTTGGGAATCAAATAAGATTTTCCTTAATAAAATTTCAAAAACTTAAAATGAAAATTTCCAGAAATTGAGCTCTAGAGCCGTTTGCTGTCGACAAATCAAAATTCTGGTAAAAGCAGTTTGTAGTAGTCACATATTGGAATTACAGATTATTTTTTTAAATACGAATTTCAAATATTATAAACTTTTTTAGGTTTTCTTTTAAATACCATTACGTACTCGCTTTGTCCGCAAACATTTTTCAACGATAATTTGAAGGGGTAAACATATTGACATGTATTTGAAAGGTCTATCTGACTACTACAAACTGCCATTTAAAGAATTTTAATTCGTCAACATCAGATGGCGCTAGCGCTAAGATTCTAGTAGCTTCCATATTAAGAATTTTTAAATTTTAGTTAAGAAAATCTAATCCGATTTTCAAGTTTGATGCCGCGTTATAAAGGTAATGCTGGGACCTTCAAACCCCTGTCATTATTTTTTGGAATTTCTGAATTCAGTGGCGTAGGGAGACGAAAACCCGAAAAATAGGCTATACAAAATTTACATTTTAGTTCATAACTTCGTTATCTCGAATCTTGTAAGATCGCGTGATACATCATTTTGAAGGTACAAATAAGGTCCCTCATCAAAATTTTGGAAATACAACTAAAGCAAAATGTATTTTTATAGACTTTATGATTCCTAATATAATTTGTATGGTTCGTTCCTAATATATTATTCGAAGTGAGAATGTGGTCAGAGGCGTGAGTTAAGCAATTTTATAAATGTGTTATCTTTAATTTTTATTAAATATTTATTTTAATACATAAAATCGTTATGTTATACATACACAAAAAGAGAAAATAAAAACTTGGAATTACATTTTTTTCTAAATACGAATTTCAAATTTTAGAATTTTTTTTTAATACTTGAAGTTTATATTTTTATTATTTTTATTGTGATAAATAATAATTGTATTAAATTATTTTTTTTAACAAAATTTAATGAATTCCATATTTTTGAGAATTAATAATTTTATTATCCATATTTCAAATTTTGTTTTCAATACTTGAAGTTTATATTTTTAAACAAATTGAATAATAATAATTGGTCGGGTTTTTTTAAATCATATATTGATTTTTTATTTAACATTTTTTGGAATTCCATATTTTTGGAAATTATTAATTTTTTTATCCATGTTTAATTTTTAAAAACAAAAAATATTTAGATTTTTTTTAATTTTCCAATTTGATATTTATTAAAAACAAAACACTAAAGTAAATATTTTGAATTTCTATAATCTTTAAATTAATGTGTTATCTTTATTTTTATTTATTTTTAAAATATTAGAATTTCATATTCAATTTTAATTTCTAATTTTTAGTATATATATAAATCAAATTAATTGTTTTTTTAAATATTTGAAAAAATATATTTATTTTTGAACATTTTTTTTTATTGAATATTTACTTTTAACCTTTTTCAAAAAATTAAGAGTTTTTCTTTAATTTTTAAAATTTTGATTTGTTTTGTTTTATAAAATAATTAAAATTTTGATAAATAATTAAATGTAACATCTTTGTTTTAATTATAATAGTGTTAGAAGTGGCTTAGCGCAAGCTTACTAGTCTTAATAGAGCATTAAACATAAAATATATAATTTAAATTCTAAAGTACCCAATAAATAACCGCTACTTAAAATCGTTACGTTATACATATTGAAAAAGAAAACAATAAAAACTTGACGGTAATTTTTTTTTTTTAATACGAATTTTAAAATTTTTTAACTTTTTGTTCAATACTTGAAGTTTATATTTTAAGCAAATTGAATAATAATTGAAATAATGTCGTTTCTTTAAATCATATATTATTTTTTTATTTGAAAATTTTTGGAATTCCATATTTTTGGAAATTAATAATATTATTATCCATGCTTAATTTTTAAAAACAAAAAATATTTAGATTTTTTTTATATTTTGCAATTTGATATTTATTAAAAACAAACACTAAAGTAAATATTTTTAATTCCCATAGTCTTTAAATTAATTTGTTATCTTTATTTTTATTTATTTTTAAAATATTAGAATTTCATATTCAATTTTAATTTCTTAAGTAGAAATGTAAATCAAATTATTTTTTTTTTAATATTTGAAAAATATATATAATGTTGATTAGTTTTTCTTTTTATATTTTTTAAAATTTTGTTTGTAATAAATAATTAAACTTAACATAAAATGTATAATAAATATAATTAACATAGTTTTTAATTTGATATGCTATCTTCAATTTTTATTGAGTATTTATTTAATATTTTGAAAATATTAGAATTGTATAGTTTAATAAGTATAAATATAAAACAATTTTAAAAAGGTTTATAAATATTTGAAAATATTTATATATTAGTTATTTTAAAAACTAATATATAATTTTTTTTTTATACGCGTTATAAAACTTGGGAATCGAATAAAATTTGTTTAACTAAAAATTTTAAAAAACTTGAAATGGAAGCTTCCAGAAATGGAGCTCTAGCTCTAGAACAGTAAAAACTTAGAGCTACAGATTCTTTTTAAATACGAATTTAAAATTTTTAAACATTATGATTGTAATAATAATTGAATTAAATTAATTTTTAAAGTTTTTTGAATTATATATTTTTGACAATCAATAATTTATTATCCATATTTTATTTTTAAGAACAAACAATATTTGGCATTTATTAAAAACAAAACCCTAAAGTAATTTTTTTAAATTCATGTGTTTATTTTTTGTTAAATATTTATTTAATATTTTTAAAATATTAAAAAAAGTATTTAAACTAATGTATTATCTTTAGTTTTTATTAAATATTTATTTCATATTTTTAAAGTATTAGAATTTTATATTTTTAAAATATTAGAATTTTATATTTTAATTAGTATAAATTTAAACCAAATTTAAAAAAATGTTCTTAAATTTTTTTAAATATATTTATTTTTTAACATTTTGATTAAATATTTACTTTTAACCTTTCAAACAAATTTGTATTTGTTATTTTAAAGATATTTTTCAAATTTCAAAATTTTGTTGATGACGAATAATTAAATTTAATATAAAATGTATAGTATTAAAATATATGTTTTTTGTTTGTTTATTTTTTTAATTTTCAAATATATAATTAAAACAAATATTTAACAAAATTGTTTAAAACATATGATGATAGATTTTTTTTAATATTCTCGAAAATACTTCAAAGATTTATAGATCAGTGTTTATTAGAAATGTAAAAAAAAAATATTCGTTTTATAGTATCAAAGTTTGAAATAACGTTTGCTTTGAAAAATCGGGATAACGTAAAATAATGTTATAATTTTTGAAGATGTCTAACGTAACGATACAATACCTATGATGAAAATTAATATGCTTCTTCCTACCCTTTCTAAAATTCATCAATAGCCAACCGCCGATTATAATTAAAAGCATTTATGTAGTACATGTGATGTTTATACTATACTAACTAAATAAATTAAAGTTAATAGAAAAAAACTTGTTTATGGAAATGGAAAAATGTCTATTATATAAATGGAATTATACATAACACATTTTGTTTGAATATTCTACATTCAAAATAAGTGAGCTACACATTTCAATACTAGTAATATACATATTGTTTATAGAAGGGTTACATATTTTCTTTGTGCTTCACACACTTTGTTGGTATACATATTTTAATAGTTGTCAACATTCCACATATTTCAATGAACAGCCATGTGAGGCGTGTCACATTGACGTCAATCTGAACAGGTAAAAAAAGTAGCATATCCCGCAATTTTTGAATGTGAGTGAACTTCACCCTTAAATGTTCAATAATTAAAGCTTTTTCTCAATAAACATGTCTGCAATTAATTCAAAACTTCAATTCCGACTAGTTTTGAATGTTTACATTATTCTAAACAGAAGCTCTGCAGCAATACCCTTCACTTTTTCGATTTCATATGACCCCATTCCCCAAAAAGTTGTAATATATAGGTCAATTCGAAACATATAAATATAATACTGATATAAATAGGCCCGAGATAATATCATATCCTTTCTTATAGTTCTATTGATAAGTGCAATTTTTTAAAGATAATGGAATTCCCCTTAAATTGTTTTATTAAGATGTTAAACTTTAAATCTAACAAACAATAAATTCTTTAAAGTTTTTAACTATGAACACGAATCGTGAAAATTTATGGTTAAGTCTTCATGATGTGAATACAACAGCACAACAAGCAACTTTGATTCCAAACAGTTCAACTACTAACAATCTCAACCACCCAACTACTAATATTATATCATCTACAACAACCACAACAAGTAGCTCGAACAATACTATTTTTAATACAAAGTTTGCAATAAACAACCATAATGATAAATGTGAACGTCTTAGAAAAATGCAATCAATTCAATGTTCTGATTCTGAAGATGATTCAGAAAGACGATCTCTAATAGAAACGAACAAATGGAATCATTCTGGTATATATTCTAGTGTAAGTGTATACTGTTTAAGATTAACTTGGAAGAACTATATTTTTTAAAATAAACACTTTCGAAAAACTATAGGACACAAGAACGCATGTGGTTCAGGAAATCTTTTGGAATGAACAGAACTATGTGGAGTCACTACAAACTGTGGTTGTTAAGTATTTTAAAGTGTTAAAAACTCCGGAACATGCTGGAATGATCGATTCCCGGACTGTCGATGAAATATTTTTCATGGTACCTGATATCTTAGAAATCCATGAGAAATTTTTAGCTGAACTGAAATCACGACTAGACTCGTGGGATTCGCAACAAAAAGTTGGTGATGCTTTTATTGAAACCGTAAGTCCACTAAAAATCTTTTGTCATATATATTTTAAATTCTGTGTTTTTTTTTGTTATAGTTTTCTAAAACAGAAGTTCTTGAGACATATACTTCATTCGTGAACAACTGTAACAGAGCAAAAGATGCAATTAGGACTACGAAACAATGTAGACCATCATTCGCAAGGTTCTTAGAGGCAACCGCTAGAGAACATAAAGGAAAACTGAGCTTAGATAATCTTCTTATTAAACCGGTACAAAAATTTCCGAAGTAAGTCAAAAATTCTTTTTTAAAAGCCTTGCTTATCCGGCTTGCTTACCTTAAACAAAGTGTTAAGTCTAAAAGTTCTAGGGCTAGAATTTAAACTTTACGGTCACAATAGTCTAATAACTGTGTCTTTTTGATTTGTCTTTAATTTCAAGAAGAAATACCTTCAGAAGATTTTTGCCTGATTCTTACAATGCCCAATACTCAGCTCCATATATCAGAACAGGTATAATGAGAGCCCTGACGATGTTTAGTTTAGTGCTTCTCCGGATGAATAGATCTTAACACTCTACTTAGCCCAAACAGTGTTCGGTTAGCAAGCAAGATTCTTCTTTTGATCTTTTGAGTGTAGTCGTTTTGGTAGTTAACGAAAGACCCAAGATACGTGAAATGCTTTACTGACTCATACTTGTCAGTGCAAATATTGATGTTGGTGATATCTTCTTGGATTCTACTCGATTTCAAATATTTGGTCTTCTCGATATTCACTCTGATATGCCCATTGATGTCGCATGTCTACTGATGTTGTTGTAGCTTGTCTTCAGATCTTCTGCGTTTCTTGTGACGATGTTGGAACTGGATTTTCTCATGTTAGCTCTTTGAAATATGATTTCCAGACATACATTAAACAGATCACAGGAAAGTGCATCTTCTTGTCTGAAACCTTGTTTGGTGTTAAAAGCTTCCGACACTTCCTTGTTTACTCGAACTGCACTTTTCGTCTCTGTTAGGGTCATCTGACATAGTAGGATAAGTCTCTAAGGGCTGTTGCTCTCCAGTTAGGTATACCTTTCTCTCTGATGTCAACAAGGACTACCCATCGCTTTCGTTTCCGTCCTCTTTTACGTGTACCATCTGGTTGCATTGAGAATACTCTTTTGGATGGAGCATTGTCATCCATCCTTGCTACATGTCCTGCCCACCGAAACGCCTCGATCGGATATTCTCAACTACATTCGGAGTGTTATATAGCTGGTATAACTCGTGGTTGTATCGTATCCTCCATTCACCTTCCACGCACCCAAAATAATTCGTAGGACTTCTTTCAAATACAGAGAGATTTCCTTTGTCTTCCGATGTTAGGATCCAGCATTCCGCACCATACAGAAGTACCTTGGTCTTCCTGGAAAGCTGAGTCGACTGGAGTAGCCTATTTAAACTGAACAGGCATCTGTTCGCCAAAACAATCCTTCGCTTTACTTCCACACTGACGTTTTTATCGGATGTCACCTCAGAACCCAAATAGATGCAATTTTTCACAATTTTAAGGTCGGAACTACCAATGTTTACAGTCGCTCCCACTTCTTTGTGAATTCTTTCTTTACGACTTGAGACCATATATTTAGTTTTTCCTCCATTGACTCGTAGACCCACTGAATTCGCTTCCGTCTNTTCCGTCTTAGTTGCATATATCTTTGACGTCTGATGTTTTTCTCCCTATTACGTCCAAGTCATCGTCATATCCGATCCGATGTTGCAGGTTTCGATGTTAGATGCGACCATAATCATCTCTAGCAGGATGTTGAAATAGATGCACGACAATGCGTCTTTTTGTCGAAAACCCCTCACAGTTTAGAACTTGCTTGAAGTTTCTCCAGCGGATTTGACACAACTCCACACAAGTGTCTTCTCCAAAATCTGTCTGAATGTTAAAAAGTTGATTGGGTGTTGACTTTCCGGGCATGAAACCGCCTTGATATGGACCGACAATGCGTTTGATGCTAATGTTCCACTCTTCTGGCATCTCGTCCCTGTCCCAGATCTTCAGAAGCAGTTTGTGGAAAGCGATGTTTTCAATAGACGAGTCTANCGCTGTTTTCAACAGTTGGTATCCCATCATCTCCTTCGTTCTTGTTGTTCTTTAGTTTCTCGATAGCCGAGTCTACCTCTCATCTTGTAGGTAGAGGGACATCATCACTGTTTTGAAAATCATATAGTGGTTGGTCACCATTTAGCAGCTATGAGAAAAACTCTTTCCATCTTTAGGACTTCCTTACGTGTTGTCACCGGAGTGTAGTTCTTCCGTTGTCTGTTGACGTTTTGATAGAACTTACGAGCCAAATTTCTAACCCTCATAAATTCCAGCTCTTCGAACTGCTGTTTCTCGAAGCGCCTTTTCTTCTGGTCTTCAACTTCGATATGACCGCTTTAATCTCTGTGATTCAGGATGGTGGTAGTTCCTCGTGATGCTCCTCAGAGATTTGACTCGCTGATGTTCCTGTTTGACCATTGCCAAGAAGTTCTGAGAAGTACTCTCGCCAGCGTGCAAGTATGTCTTCGTCGTTTACCAATAGCTTTCCGGACGAGTCGGTACAGAGGATTGTTGGTGGTGTATAGCCCTCACGCTGTCTTTTTACATGTTGGCAGATCTTTCTGATGTCACCTCTTCCTCTCAAAGCTTCCACCTGTTTCATCTCGGCATTCTCGTGACGTCTACGCTTGGCCTGGCAAAGCTTGACTGTGCGAAACACGAGCTCCCCCGGTGTTTCGTGCTCCGAGCTACCTCTGCCTCTCCGCGTTCTTCTCTCTGGTCACTTGTATGCACTCAGCGTCAAACCATTCCTTTTTCGGATCTTCGTGGGATTGGTCCCAATACTTCAGTCGCCGCCTATGTTGATGTGCTGGAGCATAGCTTCAAGTAGTCCTCGCCTCGACTGGTCGATGATTTCATTATCGGTTACCAGTATTCTACTCTCAAAAGTCATGGCAAAGTCTCCTTTGATAGTGAAACCAGGGATGTTTTTGTTGTTGCGATAAAGTCACGGCAGACTGTTATCAGTGTGTTAGTGCCAATCGTTTTTATATGATACACAAACGATATTTTGAGGATGTCTTCCCGATATCGTCGAGACGAAAATTATGACAATTATATCCTAAGATATTTTCTTATAAAATGTTAAGCCAAGATAATTATTAAAACTAATTTTATTTCCCAGCTATGAAATGTTGTTCACACGGCTTAAAAAACACACGGATGGTAATCATCCGGATCACAAACCGATCCAAGATGTTTTGAAGTTGGTACACGAAACTCTGCTACATATAAACTGTAAAGAACGTGAGATCCTAGAGAATGGTCAGCGAGAGGCTACCCTTCGTGAGCTTGAAGGCGTGATTGAAGGTGTTTCGGAGCTGGTTACATCCGACAGGCAATTCATTACTTTTGACTTAGTATCCATGCCATCAGTACAAGGTGCCAGAAAGGATAGAGGCTTGTTTCTATTCAATGACTTACTGGTTATAACCAGTATTAAGCGTCGAAGTGGAACCATTAGAAAACCAAATGCGTAAGTATGCACGAACATTATTTTAAATAAATTGCTCAATTTCTTTTTAACAGTTCAACATGTCCCGGAAGTGTTGCTGCAACCTTAGATACAAACAAATACAAGTTCCTTACAAAAGTTTCACTGAACAACCTTGACATTGTAAAAAGTGAGTATTGTTGCTATATATTATAGAATCCTCAACTAACTAAATCAGCTCTATATCGTTTGGTGTCGCGTAGTTGGAAAAATTTGTCTAACCTTTCTCACTGTTTTCTTTCATGAATCTTGTATTCCATACTTCTTCGTTGAATCGGAGGTTTGCTTTGTATGTTTGTTAATACAGAGGAGATTTATGAGTTTTTTATTTACTTATCGAAAAATAATTTTTAAATTTAATTTGCGAAAATTAAGTCATTGATAAGTATCATGAATTTGAAGAACAAATACGAAAACCCTGAACATTTCACGAGTTGAAAAAGTTTTCTTTCCAATATATGCAATGAGCACAAATTGCATTAAAATTATGTTCTCCGCAGTAAAAATTTCACACTATACATTTTTTAGGGGTTGAATAAATTCTCCGAATTCAATAATGAAATAATGTCTGCACAATATTTTCTCCATGAACACATTGTAGTATAAATGCTATACAATGTTTATTGCATATTATAATATACTATTGACATTGAACATGTACATGGACATGGAATGATGATAACACTATTTATCAATATGTACATACTTTTGCATGTATAAGTATATGTTTTAACAATATACGTTCGAGTTAGTAAGGTAACAGGAGTTTTTTGCTGATTTAATGCAGTTGAAATTTATTTGCCACTTATTTTGAATTTCTAATGACTTGTTATTTATCAAATAAAACTTGTTGCGCAATTTAGCTCCATCAATTAACTAGTTTGGTATCAAATTGTCAGGTCAACAGCATAGTGTAATTTTTTGTTTGTAGATCTTAAACTATAATTACCAAGTATCCGTTCATTTTGACCGACAGACGAATGATGAATGGGTATCTGAGTGGTTGTATGGATGTAAGGGTTAAGGGACAATGGATGGGTATTTAGTCGGGAGGAATATGTGATGTAGGTCAAAACCTTCATGCTGTGGATATCATTGACTCAGTTCTTAGTTCACAGTTGGTCCCAACGATATAGTGATGACATCTACATGATATCATGTAGATAATGATATCATGATAACTCAATGATAAAAGTCTACAGAAACGTTCTCAGAATTAGGGATGATTTCTTGGTCCTGAGAAAGTGTCTTTTCACTGTTATCATTGATGCGTAGATGTAGAGTAGGTTTTGGAAAGAATCTTCCGAAGTCTCTTTCGTAGACTCAATAACTTCACAGAATTGTATCCAATTCTTGAATTTTGCCTTTTTTCTGAATTGACATATAACTTTCCTACTTAGTGTGATGAGAGCGTCATCAAACTAATAAGGAAAGCTACGTTTCGAGGTTCTGACTGTCTTACAAGAAGCTTTGAATTCAACGTCCTTTGTTAGCCCCTCCACAACATGTTTCAATATCATACTCAGTGTAAAACGTTTAATCTTACAATAAGCTATTGTTTTAAACTTTTTCCAATCCGTTTTTCTCGTATTTCTATAGGGGACGTTTTTAATCTCATTAAAGGCTATCTCGAAAAGAATTAACCTATTATCAGAGAAGGAGTCCTCTTTCGCAACCGTAACTCACCTCTTTGGTTTATATCCGTGCTACCCCTCAAAAGGTGTCTTGCCTTTACCAAGCAATCTACTTTACCCGTCGGAATCTCCTTGTTGTGCGCACAGTACGCTGATGTTAGCATGAGGATATTGGATGCTGATAGTAGTAGTGTCCTCGTCACTGAAATTAGAAAGCAGAAAAGCATTAATAGAATTTCTTACAAATATACAGGATCTTAGTCTGTAGTCTATCGAGTTATTAGCCAGATAGAACAGATCAAAATCCTTGCTTTCCAACCCCTTACATCTCGCCGAACTCCCTGTCTACTTGTTTATCATCCACAGATATAGTGATGTTGATGTATGCATTCGGAATCACAGATAGTTCCCGTAGATGAAGGACTTCTAATTTGGAATCCTTCCAGGGACCGGCCATTTTACCAATGGTAGCCTTAAGGAATTTCACCGAGCCTTCAGAATCGCAGCTGATCACTTTATATCCTCTGAAGCGCTCCTGGGAACTGTAAATAGGGGCACTGCGTGAAGGATAACTCTTTATCCACTCAAAGAGCCGCTTCATAATACCCTTTTCAACCCTGCTGTAGTTGTCCGGGTTGATACGTAGGTCGGTTAAGTTTTTATCCAAGATCACAACCTTTAGATCCTGCTTCAGAAGTTCGTAGAGGCATCTGATCGATCAATCTTACCCTGCCTTGGTCGCTTTTCTTGGGTCTAGGATGGTTTACCTCCACTCTTTTGTTGCATCTTTAATTGCCATCTTTAAAATATATGGGAGGGTATACAGACTGTAANAAGTTTTTATCCAAGATCACAACCTTTAGATCCTGCTTCAGAAGTTCGTAGAGGCATCTGATCGATCAATCTTACCCTGCCTTGGTCGCTTTTCTTGGGTCTAGGATGGTTTACCTCCACTCTTTTGTTGCATCTTTAATTGCCATCTTTAAAATATATGGGAGGGTATACAGACTGTAAAAAGTCAGGGTTTTGATTCTGTTATTATATGATAATCCTTGATATATACATGATTTAAAGTAATATATCTTACCACCTTTTCCAGCCAAAGATGAGAATTTACGAAGGCTGGTCTGTGAAATAGAGCAGCTAACTGATGATTCAAATAAACTTCAACAAATTGCCGATATCACTGCCTCCATAAAGTACCCACATCCAATGTTGAAAGACACCGTTCGTGATATGCAATTGGAAATTCAGCGTCAATTAAGCGATCGTCAATCTAACGATACCCAACTGTTGAATAGTTTGGAATTAAACATCAGTAGCCCGTTAGTATTTACTCATAGCATCCAAATTAATTATCATACTATAATATTTCATCTTTCGTTTTAGTAATGGTTCCAATCAATTCGTCATTGTATTCAGTAAACCAGAAAAAAGATCTCATTGGGAAGAATTATTCAATGAAGCTAAACAAAAATTGGGTATGTATTCGTTGCATTCGAATGAACCAGATGATTAATTATCATTTCATTTTAGCTGCATCTTTGGAGCGACATCCAATTCCAGAGTTCATGATGTCAATTCCCATCCGAAAGACAAGAGCTGGTTTGCAATTTACATGCGCAGCTCCCACCCTTAGCGAAACCAGAGATGTTTGGGTGTGTAATAGTGATGGCTATGTAGGACAGGTCTGTGTAATGAGTTTACGGCCGGAGCCTAACGTTACAAGTTGTAATGGAGTTTGCAATGCAAGAATTTTGTGCGTTGCTTCCGTACCTGCGTATGAAGCAAAGTACGTTCATTCAAATTTAAATCTCAATCAAACTATTTTATAAATATATATTTTTAGATTAAGAGATGAAGACAACATCTCTTTATCTGATGAAAACCTTTCAAAGATGCGAAGAACAACATCATCAAGTACTTCCACAGGTAGTGATAAAAGGGATGCCCGTGATATCCAATTAGATTCAAATAGTTCAAGCGAGGATTCGGAAACAGAACTAACATTGAGACAACGAGATCGACATCCGAGTCCAGCGCTGTCAACAGCATCCACAGTCAAAGTAACACATATAACACAGGTCTGCTATACGAATTTTTCTTATAAAAATGAACAGTTAAAAACAACATTGTTCTTTTTTAGGACTCAAATACAGAAGAAACAGATCCGAACCAATCAACTATGTGGTTAGGAACAGAAGATGGTTGCATTCACGTATATAATTGCACAGACAATATTCGAATAAAGAAGAATAAAATTAAAATTCAGCATGTATCAGCTGTCTATTCCATTTTGTAAGTATTTTATCAATATGTTTTTAGAAACAGCATTTCAGAAAAAGTTGCTTTTGTGTTTCTGTGCATGTCTGCTACGAATTTTGAAATAAAAAAAACAAAGATGATAGAGTTGATAGCTTTATCAAACTTTAAGAATCCAGGATAAGGACAAAGATTATATATGTATTTATCCGACATTTCAGAGGTGTTCAAAAATAACTATATTTGTGTTAAGAGAAGCTTAACCATTAACCTTAAGCTGTGGATTTATATGGAAAGGGCGAGTGATAAGCTGATGAATCCAGGATAGCCAGAACTGCCTATACCTTTCCTCATGGATAAAAACGTCGACCTCCCCGAAGGTCCCATGTGACCTGGTAGCCCTAAGTGGTAGCTCTGCATCCGCGGAGTTTTTGACTGAAGAATGAGGCGTATGTGTTGTCGGTTACCAGGAATAACGGCTACACATGAATATCTTCTACCAACGGCGATTCACTACGGACAGGCGTAGGACTCACCACTGGACCCCAACATGAAAACTAAAAAAAAAATTAAACTCTTATTGTCATAAGAGTAAGTCCTCGGATCATGACCCGCAAGAACGGAATTAGAATCGGAAAAGAGAAGAGCCTGGAACGTCAGAATACTGCTGAAATCAAGCAAATTCACGTAACTTAAACTCGTTCTCAAGAACTTCGATATGGACATAACAGCACTCCACGAATTAAAATTTGAAGGAAAAGACGAAAAAGAAAGACAACAATTCCTAAAGGCTAAGAACAATCGATTTTGCCATTCATTTTGTTGAGCTATCCGCTCAATGAACTTCTTTGGCATCCCAAGCAAGCTCATCAAACTATATGCCAAGTGACACTACGGAACACATGGAGTTGTGTTAAAGCCGCTGAAGAAACCTTAAGCAAGTTCCAAACCGTCAGGGGTTTTCGATAAGGAGGCACACTGTCGTATAGCTATTTCAACATTCTGCTAGAGATGATGTGAAGAAAGAATTCACAACAAAGTGGGAGCGACTGTCAACATTGGTAGTTACGACCTGGAAGTTGCGAAAAATTTCATCTATTTGGGTTCTGAGGTGACAGCCGATAACAACATCAGTGTGGAAGTAAAGCGAAGGATAGTTTTGGAGAAAAGATGCCTGTTCAGTTTTAATAGGCTATTCCGGTCGAATCAGCTTTCGAGGAAGACCAAGGTTAAGTTTTACAACGAGCTCGTCTTGCCAGTACAGTATGGTGCAGAAGGCTGGAACCTATAACATCGGAAGACGAAAACGTTCTCTCTGTATTTGAGAGAAAAGTCTAACGAATTATCTTCGGTGTCTTATGCGTGGAAGGTGAATGGAGGATACGGTACAAATACGAGTTATACCAGCTATATAACTACCCGAATGTAATAGAGAAGATCCGAACGAAGCGTCTTCGGTGAGCAGGACATGTAGCAAGAATGGACGACAATGGTCAGCCAAAAGAGTATTCTCAATGCAACCAGATGGTACACGTAAAAGAGGAAGGCCACCAAAACGATGGGTGGACCTTGTTGAACAAGACGCCAAGAAAAAGGTATACCTGCGGAGAACAACAGCCAGAGACCTAGACGTATGGGCACAGTGCTGCTAGCTGGAATCTGACGAAGGTTCGTCAACAACGATGTATGTATGTACCTTTGTCAGAAGGAAATTCATAAAGCCACATGGATTGCTCCTGAGTGCTCGGAGTCTCGATGACTCATTTTGACCATATTGCTATTGATAGGAGACATGCCTCAAGTATTTTAGATGTCCGGACATTATAAGAGGCGCTTAATAGGCTTGGATAATTTCTTGATCAGGGCTAAATTTAGAGCAAAGATTTCCAGTAAGAGCAAAATAACATCTAACATAGAAGCTCTGAAACAGGCTAGCATAGCAAATGAGTATAGGAATAAGCTTAGCAATACGCTTGATCAAATAAATACCGCATCTTTGTCAGTAGAAGAGCACTGGAATCAAGTTTCTGAAGCAATCAACAACATTGCTACACAAGTGCTTGGAAAAACGCCACCAACACACAGGAAACCCTGGTTCAACACATATTGTGAAGAAGCGCTTATAGCAAAGAACGAGGCTCGCTCTTAATGGCTTCAAGCTAGTACTAGATCTACATCTCGGTAAGCTTATGAAATTTTCTCTGAAGAAAGAAAGCGCGTTTATCGACTTTTTTGGAAAAAGAAAAAAAACACACGAAGAGCAAGAATTGAGAGAAATTCAAGGAAATCAAAATAACAAGGATTTAGAAAAGTTCTACAACAAAATAAATGAACGAATAAATCGCCATAAGCAAGTTACATTTCATGCATGCAAAGATAAGAAGAACAATCTTCTGCTAAGTGCTGATGTAGCTATGAAACGCTGAGGCCGTTGAAACCGCATTGGCTGCTCTGGAGAAGCCACCTATCTACGACGATCTATAGATCGCTGAAGTCCGTACAGCTATCGAGCGCTTAACAAACAACACAAGATAGACTGTGAGAGACTATTGATTTTTGAAAGACGTGTTCTAGAACTATTTTTGGACCTGTTAACATTGATGGGGAATAGAGGAGCAGATATAATGATGAGTCTGTATACAAACAAAACTATTGTCCATAGAACCAAAGTGCAGAGGTTGAGGTGGCTTGGTCATGGGTAACAGAGGTAAAGGCAGTTCGAGAAAGGCCTGGTTCGATCAAAGGCGACTTAACGAAGTTACTAGTGAAATCGACGGGGAGGAGAAAAGCAACGGATAAAACCCTTTTGTAGCAAGCTAAAACATGCAAGGAGGTGTGAGTTAAAGTAAAAGTAAAGTCGGAAAAAATATTCTCTAGAACTATTATAAAGAGAGTCACAAATTTAATTACAAGGATCCCAGGTTACCGATTTAAAACTGCTCTAAACCTAGATTCATCACAATCTAGAGTTAGTTCGTTGTAGGGTAACAATTGGAAATTACATTTAAAAAAAAACAGCTTCGGAAACTCTTAATTATCGATTATGCATTTTACCTAGTAAGCAGTGTCCTCTAAAAATACCTCATCTGTTTCTTGTAGAGTGCCAGTACGTTTGTGTTTCACAGAAGGACAAAACAGCTTGGACACCTTGCTGGTTTGTGGGTCCTTCCATCTTTGTTCCCATATTTCAAACGTTTTATCCCTCATTTTCCTTTTTATTACACAGAAAGGTGGCATTACCATGTCATGAATTTATTTATAATGCGGCTACTTGCGCTCTAAAAACCACATCCTCGGAGGTTCTATTTGTAATACGAAATATTCCTCCTCTAGATCTCTTTGTCAAAGGCTTACGAAATACGGACAGACGAAGATAAAGCCTATAAATGAAGATATTTAATAAGAGCTTTTTTTTTAGTTTTGAAATATTTGTTCATAACATCATAACTTAAAACATAATACATTTTAATTTATTCTAGGTACCTTGACAATAGAGTGTTTGTATCTTTAGCCAACGGTGATATTTGCGTTTATCTAAGAGATTCTAATAATAGTAAGTTTCCTAAAAAATATATGTGTTCGAAATGCTTTAAAAATATTTTCTTTCAGTTGGTTGGAATACAAATTCTCCTCTTTGCATTTCGATAGGGACAGTATCGAGTCCTGTCAGTAAGCTAATAAATGTTCATGGTAAATTGTGGTGTTCTATACAGGGTATTATAAAAGTTTTGGACACCAGAAATTTGCAGGTGAGTCTCACCATTTCTTGAAAATATATGTTTTACATGTTATCTTTTCAGGTTGGGCATCAAATTCAAATATCTGCGGAATCTAAACCAATAACAAACATGACTGTGTCTAACATTCACGTGTGGATTTCTATACAAAACTCCGCTTATATTAAATGTTATCATTCCCAAAGGTAATATTTTCAAAAAGACAATGACGAAAATATTTCAAGTTAATCATAATTCTTTCAGTTATGAATGCATGTTTGAAGTCAATTTAGCACCCTCAGTAAGCAAGATGCTTTCAAATTGCGATGACATAATCCGTCAGCATAAAGCTGCTTGTTTACGTGTTACATCATTGTTGTCTTGTAATGATTTGATATGGATCGGAACATCAGCTGGCGTCTTATTAACCATACCAGCAATGGGATATGGAAAAGGATCCACCAATATACCATCAGTAACGGGAATACCACACGGCCATACCGGACATGTACGCTTTTTGACATTTGTGGAAACTGATTCTTGCTCAACCCAACTAAGCTCAAATGATGGATCTGGTAATCTAAGGGAATCCAGGCACAAAAGGTACAAAATTATCCTTGATAAATATTACAATGGAATTATAATATAATCTGAGCGATTAGTAAATTACAATTAATTAACATTTCAGCATGTCGTCAACATTGTCGTCAAAGTCCCAGACAAATATCAATAATTCCAACGGATCACTAGCTAATAACTATGCTGGTAATAGCACTTCAACCACCAGTACTACCAATACCAATCGTAATGCAATCCTTATAATATCGGGTGGCGATGGCTATGAAGATTTTCGCAATTCAGGACCAAATTCACTTAGTGATGTTGCTGGTCGTGAGGACAGTACAAATCATTTACTTATTTGGCAAATTTAATCAGATTATCATATTCTTTCTTTTTTATATAATTATTATTGCAACACAAATTATTATTTATTTATTATGCGAATGAAAGTAAAAGTACTTATATAATTATAAATATATCAAGAATTCTTACCAACATCAATCGCCATGTCTTTGTGGTTTCAATATCTCTTAACATGGAATGTGCCAAAAACAATTTTATTTATATTAAATAAATTCTCAGCTCTATTTTAGTAAAAACAAATAAACTTAAAAAATACTAATAATTTTACTATGATCTATTGAATTTTGCCCAACAATTTATTTATTTTTTCGATGTAGAAATATTTTTATTTTATTTTTTTTTTTGTCTTTGTTTCATTTTTTGGTTTTTTTAAGGACGAAAAGTGAAAAGTATGAACTTTGTTGTATACATAAAGAGATTTAAATAAATGTTATGAATAATTATTTAATTGTAGTTTTATTATTTAATGGTATATACTAAATGATGCAAAAGAACTTAAGTGTTAAAAAAATTGTTTACTTACTTAATAAGAAATGACCGAGGGTTGGGACACTTCTTCAGTCTTTTTTAAAACAGTGTCAGTCTTTGACATTTCATCTTCTTGTTTCAGTGTTTTTCATATCTATCTAGACGATGTTTGGTATATTTGGATAGCTTTTTACACATTCAGTCTCTATGTGAAGTCTTTCAGTTTCCACAAGAGACGTGGTTATTCAGTCTTTGTACAAATTTTAGAGAAGTGTCCCACCATTCGGAAATGACATTATATCCAGCTTTTAAAGACTCCAGATTATGAAATCAAAGACACCGAAATTAAACCTGGAATTGAGAAAATATGTGGTAGATGTTTCCACCAAACCTTGCTTTTTAGTCGCTCACAGAACTCATACAAGTATTTCCATAAATTTTGAGCTTGTATATCTACTATTGACGACATCATGTGTTTAATCCGAATCCACGAATGCAAAAAAAAGTTCTGCCGATGAAATCTTGTAGACCAGTTTGAAATCTATTGTTGATTTCCTCAATATTATGGCCACCAATTAATATATCGTCGACATACAAGACTAAGTATAATGAATTTCCCCTTTATATTTGTAGTAAAGTTAGTAATAAAATCATTGAAACGAGTGTTCCAACATTCAGAGCTCTGCTTAAGACCATACAAAGAAGGATTAAGTTTCAGAGCACATCCTGCACGTGGAAACTTTGATATACATATGATGTATACTCTTCGAACAATGATTTCCAGGCGTCTTCCTGTCTGAAACCTAGTGTGGTCTGAAGTTTTATGATACTCAGGCTCCACTCGCTTGGCATCGATCATATCTATTGGAAAATATGGTGTAAATGCTCGCCTGCATGTTTTAGGAGCTCAGCTGGTATGTCATCAGATCCAGAACTTTTGTTGTTCTTCAACTTCAAGCCGCTTTTATCTCTGCTATTGAGGGTGGTCCTCGGAATAATCCTCAGAGGTTTGACTCGGTGATAATTCTATTGAACCATTGCCAAGAAGTTCTGAGAAGTAGCCTCTCAAGAGTGCAATAATTTCTTCATCGTTTCTTGACTAGTCACTACAGAGGGTTGTTGGTGGTGTACAGCCACGTTGTTTTTTCACCTGTTGGTATAAATTTCTGATGACCCCTTTTTTTCAATAATTCCACCTGTCTCATCTCGTCATTGATTCGCAGTTGATAGAAGAACTCATCCTTCAGACTCTCAAGCTGATCGTAGGAAGTCTATAGCAACTGGTGAGTATACACATCCACATAGTCAACGTTCTACCTTTGCATGCAACGCAAATCTGTAACATTCCTTTGTGCTTATGTAGAAGATCTCATTTTGGTGAGATAGAAGTTCCTTGACACAATAATTGATCTCATGGAAACTGCTTTAATAAGGACCAAAACGGTATTTGTTCTATTTAAGAGAAGATATAAAGTGAAACAATTTGTAAAACCTAGAATGGTTGGTATGGAGCTAAAACTATCAAACAAAGCTTTAAGTTTCTTGGAATAATGCTAGTTGC
This sequence comes from Megaselia abdita, assembly GCA_001015175.1. NCBI lineage: Eukaryota > Metazoa > Arthropoda > Insecta > Diptera > Phoridae > Megaselia > Megaselia abdita. Next base: position 19,278 of record JXPG01022030.1, read on the forward strand.
AAAATTAAACAGAAAAGAAAACATCGATGAAAGAAAAAAGAAAGCGTAATGCGTTATACTGTCAAAAATTCAAGAAGTATTCAATAAAACGCTTGCTTTTGTTAAACACCCGCTTTCAGGTCAACACCAACTGATGCAAGTAACCTTATGGATGTTCTTATGAAGGAAACATGTACTGCTGACGACAAGCTCTTCTTTGCTAGCCGCTAAATTGCTAAGCCCACATCCGTTGTCAGTGGATTTCTGGTGCTTGATGTGGCGTCCAATAATGCCCTGGTAGATCAATTAAAATCTTAACATGTTTAAATGACGTACTTAGCGTCATGCTTGGAACATGCACAAATGGCTGCGTCCAGTTGATCGTAGAAGTCATCATTCAGAATCTCAAGCTGATCGTACGAAGTCTTGCAACTGGTGAGTATATACATCCACATAGTCAACGTTCTGCCTTTGCATAAAACCTTCCGTCATCAACCTTTGAACGTAACATTTTCAACAGTTTTCTTAATGAACACACAGTGACAAAAACGAGTTCTCTTTTCATCAAAAGTTCGTATAGCTCTATCCCGCAATTTGTAACCATTCTGCTCCGATGGTACGGAATTTACCCCCATTTGCTTTTGAACCATACCATTTTTCAAAGGGCTAAAGTTTGACTACGATTAGTAGTAAGTAGCCCTTAAAATAGCTTTTTCAAGAAGATCTCTATTAATGCGATCCGCATCACCATTCAACTGAAGAGTGCATTGGATGGTGAACTCCAAAACAAGACCTTCTACTCCTTTCTTGCAGAATTCCTTGGATATATGCTCTATATAATATTCAGGAGATAAGTCGCCACAATATGAGTGTAGTCGTCAATAGAAGCAACAAAGTACCAATATCAAGCATAACCCATGATATCATATGGATCAATTATAATTCGAACCTCGTGAATATGAGTTGTTATTAAGGCTGTTATTAAGGCTGTTATCAGGACTGTCCCAGAAAAACGTTCCCATCGAAAAGTTATTACAACTTCTTTTATAGCTTGTGAAAATATTTTAAATAAAAAAAGGAAGGCTTTGTAAATGTTGTCACGAGATTTCCATTTTGTTTACTTTCATCGAAATATCTCTAAATCGAAAAAATGGCGAATCGCGAAAAAACAATGAAATTAATTATTGAAGCTGTTCAAAAAATCATAACAAACAAAATAGAGAAAAACATTCCTTAAAATGAACGTTTTTTTACTAAGATTATTTTTCATTGTGCTTATGCAGAAGATGTAGTGATTTTGGTAAGAGGAAAGTTCCTAGGTACTATAAATTGATCTCATGGAAACTGCTTTCACAAGAACCAAGAAAAAGAAATAAGCACAAAAAAAATGGTCCGCCCAAAAACGGACCATTTGTCAAACCTAGAATACATATATACATCGTTGCTGACGAACCTTCGTCAGATTCAAGCTAGCAGCACTGTGCCCATACGTCTAGGTTTCTGGCAGTTGTTCTCCAATTGAGTATACCTTTCTCTCTGGTGTCTTGTTCAAGAAGGTCTACCCATAGCTTTCGTTGCCGTTCTCTTTAAGGTATACCATCTGGTTGCATTGAGAATACTCTTTTGCTACATGTCCTGTCCACCGAAGACGTCTCGTTCGTATCTTCTCAACTACATTCGGGTGATTATATAGCTGGTATAACTCGTGGTTGTACCGTATCCTCCATTCACCTTCCACGCACAAGGCACCGAATATAATTCGTAGGACTTCTCTCTCAAATACAGAGAGATACAGAAGTACTGGCAAGACTAGTTCTTCACCCAGAGAAAAAAGTGCAGATTTTTTTAACACAAAATTGTTGATTTTTATCATTTTTTAAATGTGTAAAAAATCAGCACTTTTTGTTAATGTTTAGCTTTTTTGGCTAAAAG
>JXPG01022039.1:416-14787 GCA_001015175.1 Megaselia abdita
TGAGAACGAAGTACTTATTACAGAGTTTAAAAAGAAAATTCATAGTTTCATTATCACATATAAAAACCATCTCAAAACTAGTTGTACAAGAAAAGCTGAAAGAAAATCTTCAAATAATGTTGATGTATTGAAGAAAGGATTCGGTACCACAAACGATTGAAATACAGCCAGAAAGTAACAGCTGAAGCTACAGGATTGGATAAAGATCTTATAACAAGATTTTCAAATATTCTTCATGTTATGGCATCTGGCCATAAATTAGACTGTGATAAATTTGAAAAATATGGTCACGCAGAGCTATATGTTCAGAAATATCCATTGTGGTATATGCCAACATCTGTACATAAAGTTTTAATGCATGGATCATGGTTCACGCTCATTCTTAATTCTGATCGGTCAACTATCAGAAGAAGCTTTGGAAGCTGGTAATAAGGATATCAAACATATTAGACTTGAAAATTAGCATTTTTTCCAACTTCATAATCTTACTACAAAGCTTTGTTATGGTATTTCTTATCAATTTCTTATTGTAATAGTAGTAAATTTTCCTGCTATTTCAAATTGTTTTAGTCAAATTCGCTACAAATAGTAAAATAATTTCTTTTTACTTTACAAATGACCAGAGTTCAAATCTTGTTCAAAGCATTCTTATTTTGTGTATAGGTAGAGAACTAAAGGTATAGTGAATATTACTATTGTCGTTGTTTCAAATCCAGTTGTAAGTATATTTTTTTTCTTTTATGTAGTAAGATCTACTAAAGAAAGAAATAAAGTCCAAGTTCAAATAACAATCTCTTCAAATAATTCTGTTTTTAGTTTTGAGCTTTTAAAGTGCCTTATATTCTTTGGATTGCAACACAATTGTAGAATATTCTTTTTTGCCCCGTACAATGTTCAAGACCTTCAACATCCGCAATGATGAACATATAATGAAAAGAAAACATCTCACAAAACTCTGTATAATTGACATCAACATTAAAAACCAACAAACTCGCTTCTTGATCTTCCAACTTTCAAAAATGTTAATTTCTTCAAAACAATTTAAAAAAAAAACGTAATTTAATTTACATATTTAGTACAATTAAAATATACAAATTTTAAAATGTTTTGTTTCTTCGAAAATGTATAGAGACAAGAAACAATCTCTTAACAACCTTTAATTCACAACAATTCACCTAAAGTTACTACAATTGTCCTTGACCTTTAACCTAATTTCCCTGAACAATAATAAAAACCAATATTTCAAAGAAAACCACCAACTTTCTCAATTTAACCAAAAAACGTAGAAAAAACACAAAAGCACTTCATGAAAAATAAAACCATTATTTCCATCTTTTAACTAAAATTTCAAAAAGCATATGAATAGACCGTATAACGAACGAACGTTCTTTGTTCAAGAGCAAACTATGCAAACAAAAACAGTTTTTGTTTCCTACTTTAATCAACTTTAAGGAAACAAGAAGCTAAGGAAAGGAAACGAAAGGATTCCTCTCCTTAAAGTAAACCCTCCACGTTATGTTAAGAGTTTACCATCAATTATTCCCAAGAGTTTAATTCGAAAATCTCTTCCTTTTCTTTCCATTTCAGATGACTGAACGCGTGGATGAAATAACTCCTTTGAGATGCCTTCTGCCTTTTAAAGATCTCAATAAGATAGCTCCCGTTGGCGATATTGTATTCCTGGATGATTCCTACAATAAAAACATCACTCCAATCATCTACCGGCAAATCAGTCAATCACCTGAGTCGATTGAGTAAGTTTTCTTTCTATACTATTTGTTTATGCTGAGATTTTTTTTTGTTTATACTATTTTGATTCGGATTCGAATACGCTACGACCGCGTAAACATTCATTTCATTATTTCTTATCTGTGAATGGCACGCGACCACCGCACCCGGCGAGTCAATGGAATTAAGTGGTTTTATAATTCTTATCGACTTAATTTTTTTTATAGAAATTTATTGTTGGTTTCTTGATCGATGGGGGTTATCGTCTACTGTTAGATTGTTTTTAGTGTCATACAGAGGATTAGATTATTAATCGGTCAATCAATTAACGTTGTCGGTGGTCGTGTATTGTTTTAATAATTTTATTTTTATTAGAAAGTATACTTCAGGTTCAGGTACTTATTGTTCTATAGAACTGAAGAGAATAATTAAAAATATATAGCAGTATGGAATATAGTGCAGTGGTGTGCTAGAGTCCTGGCACATGGACGAAAAAAATAAAATAATGCATGCTTGGGAAACAAATAATCAAAGGTTAGGATAACAAGAATTAAGATTAGAAAAATTATAGTTTATAAGAAATATTTAACGAGCATCCAAAAATTTATATTTTAGAATTCATCAGAAAATGTAAAATAATATACATATTTTTCAAAAAGTTCACATACAATATATTTTTTAGATTATACAAAAATGTAAAGCTTGGAATATGTAAGTATATTTCAAGAGACATATATAAATAGGTCTTTTTTTTTAAATTTTATTTATTTTAATACCTTCATCAAAATGTTTTAAAATATGAAATTCTAATATTTAAAAAATATGTAAATGTTCAATATTACAAAAAAAAAAAAAATAACTCATTTTTATATTACTGAAATTGAAAATATATATTTTTGTGGTTTGTTTTTAGTGAATATGAAATTTAGAAATTTGTTGTTTGTAATATTTTAATTTTTGTTTTGTTTAAATTAAGCATGAATAATAAAATTATTAATTTTAAAAAATATAGAATTCAACAAATTTCAAATAGAATAATTGAATAAATTTGCATAGATTAAAAAAAATATATTTTTCATCATAAAAATATAAACTAAAAAAACTAAACTAAACTAAAAAAATAGAAATATAAATTTAAATCTTTAAATCTTTAATGTAAGTCTCTCTGTCTGTCCGTCTGTCTGCCGTAAACTTTTTGTAATTTTGAAGGGTTAAACATTATCCGATATGGACATGCGATACCTTATTTTAAAGATCCATCTGTCTACTACAAACTGACATAAAAAGAAATTTTATTGCTCGACACCAGATGGCGCTAGCACTTAAATTCTGGAAGCTTCCATTTTAAGTATTTTTAAATTTTAGGTAAGATATACGATTTTCAAGTATGATACCGCGCATTAAAGGTAAAAACCTCCATCATTACTGTTTGAATTCGTTATCTGGAATTATGTAGGGTCGTTTGATACATTATTTTGAAGGTGCCAATAAGACCTACAAACCCCATCAACATTTTGGAAATACATGAGCGTAGGAAGGGGGCAATTAAAGCAAAATGTGGATAACTTCGTTATCTCGAATCATAAAAAATAGAAATATAAATTTAAATATTTGATAATGCATTAAATGTTTAAAAAATAAAATATACAATTCGTAAATTAGAAAAAAATGTCTCCTAAAATAACGATAAATGATTTTAAAAAAAATTAAAAATTTTAAAGTTTCAAAATTAAAAAATATAAATTTCAAATAATTTAAAGTTTCAAAATTAAAAAATATAAATTTCAAATAATTTAAAGTTTCAAAATTAAGAATTTCAAATAATTTAAAAATGATAAAAAAATCTATAAATAAAAAAAGGTAACGTTATAACGTAACGATTTTATGTAACGGTTATTTATTGGGTATTTTAGTATTTTTCGGTTATGCTATTTTATGTAAAAGGAAAACTATTTAGGCTTTTTTTGAAAAAAAAAAAAAAAAAAACCCTAATATACTCGTTTTGTCCGTCCGTCCATCCGTCTGTCTGTCTGCCGTAAACTTTTGGAAACGTAAATTTGAAGGGTTAAACATTATCCGATATGGACATGGTATACCTCATTTTAAAGATCTATCTGACTACTAACTACTACTTAATGAGTAACTTATACACTCAAATATGTAGTCTACACAATAAATGTGTGTTGAGAATTGATCAAAATAATGCGTATCGTTCATATTTGAATGAGTTTCGTACATTTAGAAAATATATTTTTTCTCAAGGTATAATTATCATAATTAAATTATTTTTCAAACTATATACTTAATTTTAACTATTTATCTTAAGAAAACAAAATAATATGTAAAAATAAATTTTAAAAGCTTATATTTCATCATGAAAAATTAATTAACAATTTATTTTAAGAATAAAAATAGATTTTCAAGAAAACCGAAAGAATAGAGATAATTGGTAATTAGATAATATGTAAAAATTTAATATATTATAAATATAATATTAAAAATATGTAGGGCATATATCAGCATCGCTCAGCATGAATAGCACAAATAAAAAATGTAACCCACAAAAATATCAAATGAAATATTAAATTTTTAATATGTACTGAAGAATCAAACATTCCTGGCAACGTTAATAGTGAAGCATTAAAGCAGCCAAAGGAATGTTGAAAAATAACAAGAGCCCTGGTTGCGATCTAATTCCAGCTTTGTGGACTATCTATATAAATTTGACCGTAAGATATTGTGAACACTAACTATGCCAAGTGAAAGAAGTCTTAGTATTTAAACACCGATATACAAAAGGAGACAAGAAAGAGTGCAAGAACTAATATTTTTATCATTCACTCTGTGGAATCAACTAAAACCATACCTCAATGACGTTATGAACCCAATGAACCAATTGGGCATCCCCGAGAGACTAATCCTACTAGCCAGATGACCCTAGCAAACACAAGAAGTGTTCTTCGTATAGCTAAGAATGCTTCGCTACCTTTTAAACATCTAATTTGAATAGCATTTTTCATACTTTTGTCCAACTACTGGAATACTTGGGCGATATTGACATCATAGCGCCCATTAAGTGAAATTTCGGTCAAAAACATTTAATTTCGCACCGGTGCGATATTCCATCTTAATCAGCAGCTATTCGCGGGTGCGAGATTCCCCTGGTGCGAAATTCTTGGAAGCTATGTTAATACCGACAATGACTTAACCATAGAGATTAAACGAAGAATAATGCTTGACATATTTTTGGACTGACCAAAGTATACTGATATATTTGAGGCGAAACACGAAAATAAAGATCTACCAAACTCTCATTATATATGTTCTGGTGCATATGCGACCGAGTTATGGACATTATCAGACGCAGATAAATACGTGATTGCATAAATATCAATGTATGGCACATAAACTAGATGTGTCCTTTGTTTTTGAATTTTAACATAATATTGAGTCTGAACTTTGGGTGTTGCATCTGTGAACAAATGCTGTATAAAGGACTTTCTTCAAAATATCATTTTACAATTTATTTCCTTTCTTTTTTTGGGATTACAAACATGTTGACAACATTTTACAAACTACAAAAATTTAAAGTCTGGGATTTAAAAATAATAGTAATGTCTTGCGTAAAAGTGCAATAGAAAAAGTCAATCAGATTCTTAGATTTTCGAGATCTTTAGAGTGTATGTTGTAAGAAAATTATCCTATAAACAAAATGAGATTTCGAAAATATCTGTATTAAACTCATTTTTAATGCTGGATGTTCCAGAATTCGATAAATTTTGGTGTTATTGAAAAGTTCTGAGAATGAAGTGAATAGCTTTTTTATATATATATATATTTTTATTTTATATTTAATGTAGATCAGTGTATTGAGTGTAAGCCAATAGTTTTAGCTAAAATTTATTTTTTTTCTAAGCGTTGAATTAAAGTTAAAGTAAACTTTTGAAAACAAAATTGAAATTTTATTTTCGGAAAAGCCGTGGTTTCCCTGCTTTCCTTAATGTGGGAAGAAGAAAAATGACGAATGAACTTGTTCTACGTTTGCACATCTATTCCATATAAAAAATATAACATTTTACAAAGTGCACAAAGACAGAAATATCGTTATTAGAATACGGCTCCCTGGTTTCGACAAAAATCAGCTTCAGTTAAATAATAAATACATTTAAACAAAATATAACATAAGAAAATGGAATAAAAACTATTTTAAAAATGAAAGAAACTGCAATTTATGTAAAAAGCTGAAGAGAAACAAATGCAAACAATTCATAAGCTCCAGACAAGCAATAAAAATCCTACATTAAAAAAATAATAAATAGTGAAAACAAGAATACAATAAAAATAGTTTAAAAAATCTCAGAAAGTGTAACAATACATTACAAATTAAAACAAAAAAGTAAAGAAATATTTCATTAATTTAATTGTATCAAAAAACTATCGAACAAAAAAAAAAAAATTATAAAAAAACAATATAAGCTTTAGTCAAACAGTAAATATTCTACATTAAAATAAATTATAATAATAAAAATATTCATAAATAATAAATAAAATATTAAACATAAAAAAAAAAATCAAAATAAAATTTGATTTTACAAATTAAAATAAAAAAGTAAAGAAATATTTCATTAATTTAATTGTATCAAAAAACTATCGAACAAAAAAAAAAAATTTAAAAAAAAACAATATAAGCTTTAGTCAAACAGTAAATATTCTACATTAAAATAAATTATAATAATAAAAATATTCATAAATAATAAATAAAATATTAAACATAAAAAAAAAAATCAAAATAAAATTTGATTTTACAAATTAAAATAAAAAAGTAAAGAAATATTTCATTAATTTAATTGTATCAAAAAACTATCGAACAAAAAAAAAAAATTTAAAAAAAAACAATATAAGCTTTAGTCAAACAGTAAATATTCTACATTAAAATAAATTATAATAATAAAAATATTCATAAATAATAAATAAAATATTAAACATAAAAAAAAAAATCAAAATAAAATTTGATTTTACAAATTAAAATAAAAAAGTAAAGAAATATTTCATTAATTTAATTGTATCAAAAAACTATCGAACAAAAAAAAAAAATTTAAAAAAAAACAATATAAGCTTTAGTCAAACAGTAAATATTCTACATTAAAATAAATTATAATAATAAAAATATTCATAAATAATAAATAAAATATTAAACATAAAAAAAAAAATCAAAATAAAATTTGATTTTACAAATTAAAATAAAAAAGTAAAGAAATATTTCATTAATTTAATTGTATCAAAAAACTATCGAACAAAAAAAAAAAATTTATAAAAAAACAATATAAGCTTTAGTCAAACAGTAAATATTCTACATTAAAATAAATTATAATAATAAAAATATTCATAAATAATAAATAAAATATTAAACATAAAAAAAAAAATCAAAATAAAATTTGATTTTAAAAAAATTAAACTTCATAGAAAATTTCACAAACGCAAAAATTACTAAAAATTAAAGTTGAAGAAATAAGCTATGAAATATGATGAAAATTAAATGAATACAAGATTTTTTTTAATTAAATAATTGTAAGACCCGCCGAAGATAGCTCGACCCTGCTAGTATATATAATCAGTAAATTTTGAAAGGAACTTAAAACTGAAAAAAAAACCAACAATTCTTGAAATGGAAAATTAATTCTAGATATGTTTAATTTTAGACTTTATTATTTTAAATCTCAAAGCCATACAACAAACTAGGAGTTTTTCCTACCAAGGATTTAATAAATGTTCTAGTATGGAAACTATTAATGTAAGTGGGAAACTTTTTTAACATTTAAAAAAATGGGCTAAATCCAATAAAAAATCGAAAGCACTTTGTGTTAATTTTTCCTACAAAATTCCTATGCGTCGCCTATTTCTTCTAAATTGTTGTAGAAGCCATGAATATTTCTGCAACATACTTGTTTTAAAAAATAAGAAAGTTAATTTCAAAATAATATTTCTCTAAGTGTTAACAGTTTTTAAATTTTATATATTATTTTTGTATAAGCTTTTAGTGAGTGGTCTCTTGAAATTTGTTCCCAAGATTTTGTAATAGATTTCCCAATTATTTAAAGTTTCTTTAGGATCTTGAAGACTTTGATTGATGTTAGGATTTATAGAAGACTTTTTCGTGATGTTTGGAATTTTTTTTACAAGATTTGATTTTCAAAATATATATGAATAAAATGTCTTATGTAGATTTTTTTAAAAATATAATTAACTGAAAAGAATGAAAGCATAAAATTAGAATTTTTAGATATGTCCGAAGAAAAATTACTTTTTAAAAATAATGTTGTATTTAAGCTTACATTTACGTTTACATTTTCGAGAAAATTATATAAAAAATGTCTGAATTCCTAACTTCTATTAAAACAACCTCATAGCTCTGTCTTAAATTCAATTCCTTAAAAAAAAATAAGAAAAAAAAAAAAACATCTGAATAAGTCGAAAACTAAATAAGTTAGTTTTATATTTCCCATTTAAAACAACTTCAATTACTGTAAATTAAAAAAAAAACTAAAAAAATCAATCAAAAAGCTGTAGTAAAAACTCAGAAGTTTATTTGTGCAAAAACCGATAAATTGAAAAAAAAAAAAAATACCACACACAAATACAAAATAAATAACATCGACGAATTCAAAGACATCGGAAAAATTGAATTAACTGAACGCTAATTAAATTAACCAAATAAACTTTGAAATGAAAGACAGACAGACTGTCAGACTGACAGGCCAGAGCCATAGCCATAACACGAATGCTATGCCACTATTCTCTTCCATAGTACTTTGAATACAAAATATCTGCTTCTCGATGTGGATTGTATAAAGTGAGTATCGAATTGCGATGCGACCTTGACCAAAGATCTATCACTTCGTAGACGAACGATAATTAAAATTGTCGTTTCGATAATAACTAATTTATATTTCATGTGTGGTCTCTGGAAATTCAGTGTTGAAGTTGATGATTCATTGAATTAAGTACTTAATTTCAATGAAAATTCTTTAATCTTTATTAAAAAACCATCACTTTCAAAAAATAAAAAAGTTCAGAGAATAAACTTCCGTAATAAATGAACGTTAATTAAAGTTGCTTCTTCAGTTTCTTCATTAACATCCGCCATCACCGTCATATCCATCTCCATCACCATCCATTTAACAAGCATTTCCAACCCACATCCACAGTAAAGTGGAAGTAGATATTAAATGCCAATGTCAAGGTGAAGATAAATAAGTTAACCACCGACGTCGTCAATAAACCACAGAAACGAGTTTTAGATTTCATGGTAGTCAGTGGTGCTACAGTGACTGTGACTGACTACTTTAACTATACTTTTCATACTTTGACTATACTTTTCGTATAAACCAATATATTGAACGTTTAGCGAGAGAGGAAAAACCACATTAAACGATACTTAATAATTAAAACGACCGAAAAGTCGTTTACCTTCTTTACTCGCCTTTACTTTGCTTTGACTTAACGCGTTATGGGACACTGTGTCGATTCGATGTTATTAATCTCTGTCTTCCAACAAAACGGTAGTGAATGACTGACTCTCTATCAAGGGATCAGATTTTATGAGAAATTTACCGGCAAAGTAGGGGTTTCGTTTGTTTTGAAAGGTGTTATAATTGTTTGAATTGTGTTGGATTTAAATTACTGGATATATTATTTTTTTATTATTTCTTATATACATTCTTTGTTAGTTTTTGTGGTGTTTGAAACACGAACACAGCTATTTCAGTAGTTTGGAATTATTTGTTATCAAAACTAATTTGTTTTTCTAATTTTATTGTCTATATTGTTTCTTCAAAATCTCTCCTCATAAAAGCTCTCCGATCTCCTTACATGACGAACACAATTCCTGGAAAACGTAACAATAACCATACCCGATAACGTATTATAACTCTTCATTTTGCAATAACGATACCCAAAAAAAAAAACATAACCGAAAAATTCAAAAATAACCGTTACTTAAAATCGTTACGTTATATTTACAAAAGAAGACTGCAAAAGTTTGAATTTAAAGATTTTTTTTTAAATTTAGAAACTTAATTATTTTAAACTTTTGTCACATAAGATTACTAAGACAATTACATTGCTTTTTTGGTGTTTTAAATGTTTTTGATTTATGAACATTGTGTTTTCGAACTGCGTATTTTATTTTGAAAACAGAAAATATTCAAATAAACAAAAGCTATTTAATTTTGCATTTTTGGAATTCAACATTTTTATTTTAAATCTATTAATTTATATTTCCATATTTTCTTTAAATAATAAAGTTAATATTTTCAAACCTTTTTTTTATTATAAATAATAATCGAGGTATTCTTTATTGTTATTTTTCAAAATCTATGTATATTTATTATTTTATTTGAAAATTTATTTGTTTCCATATTATCGAAAATTATTTTCCATATTAAAAAATACTAAGGAAAATTAAATGCTTTTAATTTTATAATTATTAAAAGCAAAACAATTCATGTTTTTAATTTAAAAATATCTTGAAATTAATAAATTATCTTTCATTTCTGTGAAATATTTATTTTAACATGATTATTAGGATAAATATTTATTTAGTATTTATTTTTTATTTCTTAAATTAAATTAAAAGTTTTCTTTAATACAATTATATTTAATTACAATTTTTAAATATATAATAAAAACAATTCAAAAATTAATAGAAATTGTTAAGAAGATACTTCAGAAACTTAAAGATATATATTGGAAGTGTTTATTTTATTATTATTTCATCTCAAAAACAATATAAGTTAAAAATATAATTTTATATTGATTTCCATTTGCTGTATTTTTAGGGTATTTTTTTTTTAATAACTTTATATAATTGTTTTGTCTGTCTTTCCTCTGCATGGACATGACCCCATTTTCAAGGTCTATCTGACTAGTACAAACAATCATTATCAGATTTTTCGATTTCTAGACACCAGATGGCTTTAGAGCTTAAATTCTGAAAGTTTTAAAATTTTGTAGTTAGATTAAAAAAACGAAATGTGTACCTTACATATTTTAATGCAGTGCAGTGGGACATATTTTTCGCAAACTCAAACTCTCATTCTTACTATACAGCTTCATTTAAAGTTTAACTTATATTAAGAAAATCTATATAAATAAAATGAGTTAGAAATGCTTGTTTGTCTGTGTGTATGTTATTTATAAAAATCGACAGAGGTTGTCTGAATTTGACCAAATTTTCAGGATATATTCATTGAATCTTGGAAATCTAGCGTAAATAATTTCAGGCTTTCACTATTTAATCCAGAAGGAGAACAATATTAGCTTCTTTTTGTAAGGTTACGTGAAGGCTTACGTAACGTTTTAAGCAATTTTTTAAGATAATTTTTGAAGAAATATTTTTATATATCTAAGGCAGGTATGATTATACAAAATATGGGCACAGTTGAACGAAGGAAAGTTTTTTGATATGTGCTTTTTTATAATATTTTTTGAAGATGAAGGGTATGGGTATCGTTATACATCTTCATAAATTATAACTTTGTTTAATTCGTTATGTTATCCCAATTTTTCAAAGTAACCGTTATTTCCAAATTTGGTCCGTAACGTCTTAACGAATAATTTTGTTTTAAACATTGTTATTGTTTTTGAGATGAAATCATAATATCATAATAAGCACTTATCTATATATTTTTGGATTTCTGAAGTATTTTCGAGAATATTTTGAAAGTTTCATTTATAAAATTTGTCTCTCATTTTTGTTAATTTTTTGTTTTTAAATACTTTAAATGTTTTTTTAATTGAGTTTTACAATAAATTTTATTATTTATCGGTAATCAGACTTTCACAAATATTTTCAAAATAAAAACATTGAAAATTTATTCATTTAATTTGAAAAGTTAAAAATATAAATATGAAAATAAATATTTAAAAACAAATAAAGATAACCCATAAAAAGTAAAAAAAAAAATATATTTTTAGTAATTTTAATACAAAACCTAAATTTAAATATGGAATTCAAGAATTTTTTAAATAAAAAATAAATATAGATTTGAAAAAAAAAAAATTATTATTTATTATAATCAAAATGTTAAAAAAAAAAATGAAAATTTAAAATAAAATAAATTATTTGAAAAAATTTGAAATAATTTTTTTTTTTTTTTGGCTTACTTTCTTTATGTAATATTACGTGAAGACTTACGTTACGTTTTTGGTGAATTAACAAAAGAAAGTGCCATATTTTTATAATAAATTAGTATTTTGGAAAGTATTTTTGGGTAGAATCATTAATATAATTAATATATGGACTTTTTACAATTTTATGTATGTGTAAGTTTCTTAGGTAGGAACTTGGGTATGGGTAATATGGATATAGTTGTAAATAAAATGTTAAGAAGAGTCTCCGAAAGGCTCCGAAATTTCCAACATTTTAGACATATAATTTGGAATTCGTTGGACGGCGAATAAATATCATAATCAAGTAAAAAGAAATAAAAAAAAATAAATGTTATATATAGCATACTATTAAAAATACTTAAATAGTAGTAAGACCCATTGAAAAGTCCCCAGCTAGTATTTAAAAAAACCGAAAAAAATATTTTATAAACATTAAAGCGTTCGAAAATTATTTAAAAAATGAATTTAAACAATAACAATTTCAAATTCTGTGTATTTTATTAATATTAATATTAGCTTTGGAATAAAACGCATCTTTTCGATTTTTAGATAGAAAATATTTATTTAATTGAATTAAAAACAAAAAAATAAATTAAAAATTGAGCGGTGCAGTTGAATTATAGGATACAGGAATTTCATATTTTTTTAGGTTTTCCACTTATTCAAGTGTTCAAAAAATTCAAAAAAAATAATTATGGTTTTTTGAAGAACTGTTGGTTTTTACAACGTTTACCTTCAAATCAGCGTTGCAAAAGGTTTATGTGAGACAGACGGACGGACAACGCTTAGGAGTATATTTTCAAGAAAAAATATATTTTTTCAAAAACATATTTCTTAAAGAAATATAATTTTTTTCTAATTACAATTACTATAAATAGACAACAAAAAATACAAGAGAATTTAAAATTTACAAGCTAAATTTTAAAAGACTACAAACTTTGCCGGCAACGCATCCTGTTGATTTTCAAGAAAGTCTCATTTCCTATTGTTGTTTTCTTAGAAAATTTGTTAGTACACAGATTAAGCAAAACGTCAGAGGGAAACTTTCTCCTTAATGTAAAAATATACAGAATATCCAGAATATAAAAGGAAGAGAGTAAGAAGATGACCAGCCAAGGTGTTGGTTTGGTAGGGACAGGGGTTGTTTCGGTGGTATCGGAGGTTTTAAGAAAACATTGATTTTCATTTAAAATCCGACATAATCCAATTGAAACATACAAAACAAAATGTAAAATAAAAATATAGAAAAATCCTTGGCCAACAAACTTTTTCTCCCTCGTTCTCTAGGGCTCTTCTTCCATCATTTTCCATTTAGTAGTTGTGTGTATTGGAAATGTATAATAGGTGGATTATGATGACTTTTAAGTTCTTATTTCTTTAGATTTCTTTCGAGCTTATTCTTTCAGCATAAGCGAAATAGAGGGAAGTGAAGGAAAGCAAGGAGAACCTCAAAACCATTTTCTTTCAATTTTCAAAATAAAATCAAAAACTTTTCGAACATTGGAAAAGTTCTTATTTTCTTTCCGCTCCTCTTTCGATATGTAACTAACTGGAAATCTCTTTGTGGCCAATTCTACAATTAAACTGAATGGAGTGAATCCCTTGGAACTCAACTGAATTAAAAAGTGTAATTAGAAATTTAATTTATGGAATTGGGAGACGGACGAGAAAAATTGAAACTGTAGCATTGTGGTAGAAAACTTGTTTGTGCTCACAATTACTTTCATTGAACGTGCTCTTAAAATGCTAGTTAGTTAAATCGAGTGTCAGTTTGATTAATTCAAGGATTTCTGATGACCTTTTCCTTTGGAAAATTAGTTTTTAACATTTATTTTCTTTAAATGGATTTAAAAGATTTGTTTCTTTAAAAGGATGTTGAGGGTTAGTGGTATTCTATCTTTAATATCTTTCAGGAATTGCTTGAGATGGTTTTTAGGAGTGAGTCAAAATTTATCTTTGCTTTAATATTATTTATGTAAGATTAAAATGTAATGTTTTCAAAATCGCCAAAAAGGTGAACCGCCTAGTTTCAATGTTTCTTAAAATCCTACCCAAAAGTATACTCTTGAAAAGTATTATATAAAAAAAGTTAACTTTCTTCGTTAATTTTATAAAAATGTAAGGTAGGCCTTTGCAACGTTACATAAGACGAGCCCATCTACTTCCAACTGTTCCTATATTCACCGTAATCCCGTCCAATATATATATTAACTGTTTCCCTCATACTACCATAAAATACCTTAAAAAATATAATCTATATAATAAAATTCAAATCTGTCTGTCTTTCTGTTTGTTTCTTATAAAAACTGACGGGGCTTATCCGATTTCGCTCAAATTTGTTAGATATGTTCAATTGAATCTTGGAAAAAACATAGGCTACTTTTCGTAACGTCACGTGAAGCCTTACGTTACGTTTTGAGCATAAACGTAAAGTGGGGTCTGGATTTATAGCTTTTTTCATGTTTTTATGTGT
>JXPG01022078.1:631-11274 GCA_001015175.1 Megaselia abdita
AGAGGTTTTCGGCAAGGAGATGCTCTTTCTTGTGATTTGTTTAACATCTGTCTGGAAATCGTTGTCAGAAGGGCCGATGGTCGAGCGTCTAATAATAATCTCTTCGTGAAATCGTCTCAACTTTTTGGCTACTCTAATTTTTGGCTATGATAATGATATCGTTTCGTGACATTAGTAAGACATCGGAAAGAAAGGGACTTTTCGTAAACGTAGACAACACAAAGTCCATGAATTCCAGTAGAGACAACAAGCAATTCAACAACATCCGGATTGGGTCTGATGACTTTGAGTCAGTCCAGGATTTCACGTACCTATTGGAAGTACGTTTACGGGCTCCACAGAGTCCTAAGGTCCAAATTTGTTCGGTGCAACACCAACACTGCTTTAGGTTTTTTAAAGAAAAGTGTTGAGAATGATCTAGGGTCCAGTGAGTGAAGGAAAAGAGTGGAGGACTCAGTTCAACCACGAGCTTTATCAGCTTTATAATGATGCTACTATCGTGGACCTAATTAAAAAGCAGCAAATTCTATGGTAAGGGCATGTTTGGCGCATGCATGACGAGGCTCCTCCAAAAAGTAAAAAAAACATTTTTTTAAAAATATCCAAGAAATTATGAAGACATTAAAAAAAAAAAACTTATTTTACAAAAACAAAATTGTCACCATCATCACTTGGAATTTCGGGTTTGGGAACGAATTTGCTCAACTGAGCATAATTTGTTTCCCTGAATGAAGGCGTGGGTTTCATGTACCCAAGTTACTTACTTTAAATTAAGATTGTACAAACATCTACTTCCTAGTAATATTAATTCTTCGAATTTTACTCCTCTGACGTGTTGTTAGAGAAGTTTACTGAACTACCAAGGTATACGAACTTCTTTACAACTTCAAAGTCACTATAGTGTCAAAGTTTTGGCCAAGATTTCGAAGTACACTGCCATTTCTTGCTGCTAGCATGTAATTTGTTTTGGATGCATTCACTTTTAATCCCATGATTCCTGCCGTCTTCTCAATCTCTAAAAAACGATGTTCTTCATCGACCCTCTTTCTACCAATAATGTCAATGTCGTCAGCATAGCTCAGTATTTGAGTACTTTTGTTGTAGATGCATTCTTTCTCGTGATGGGTATTGGAGTCACGAATAATTTTCTCAATGCACATATTAAAGATATCACCGGGTAATGCATCGCCTTGGCGGAAACCTTGTTTGGTAGTGAATTGCTACTAGGATTCGTTGCCAATTCTGACAACAATGTCATAATTCACCAGGGTTAATCAGCAAAGTCTGTTGGGCTTACAAGGTACTCCGAAGGATCTCATTGATGTAAAAAGCGAGCTCCTATCGATGCTGTCATATGCCTGCTTGAAATCGATAAAAATTCCAGTGTTTCTTAAGAAGTCTTCTAAGTGTAAAGATCTGGTCCGTTGTTGCTTTACCAGGTCGAAAGCCACATTAGTAACTCCCGATTATGTCATTTAGTCTTCACAAAGGATGGTTGAGAAGATCTTATATGCGAAGTTGATATGTTCCAAACTTAGATGTACCCAAGCTTTAGATCATATTAATTAAATCTAAGCATTAAATTATACTTTCGGAAGTTTTTGTAATTTTTTATCATGTAATGATCGTAAAGTTTAGAGTAGTAGAAGAGTAGATATTCAAAGCGTTGTTCTTTTGTTAACAGATAATATTTTAACGTTTTTGATTTTGTACTTTTACCCCTTTAGTATTTTCTTTATGATTAATATTGAACGAGCTTTTTCTTAATTAAAACATTTCACTTTTTGTTTAATATGATTTTAGTTATTTTATATTTTTTTAAAAAATGTGTTATAAAACATTTTGCTTATTTCCTTTTTAAATTGTTTAATGTTTGTTTTATATAATTCAAATATTTTGTTTAGCTTCTTTAATTTTGCTTTCTTAAATTACTAAGAATATTCGTTAATTTCTGAGTGTGTTATAATTTCACACAAAGTTGAATTGTTGAAGTTGTTTGTTGGTCTTATATTGTGATGACTATTAAGTAGACTGTCTTTTTGTGGGTTGGTTCAAAGGATTTCATTAAAATTAAGCTAGTCGATATGTACACATTTTATATTCTAAAGTATTTCATCCTGATCCTGAACCATAAAAAAGCAACAAAAAAACCATAAATCCAAGGAAAACAAATTTTATTTAGAAAAAATTTACATCAATCTATTTCTTTGATGTTCCCATTCTAGCTGGATCCTGACTCGGGTAGCTCACTGCTTCAGCCGATGTGGATGGCATGTTCAAGGATCCACCAGCATAAGGAGCAGAGAATGTCGGTTGAGTGTACATTTGGTATGTCGATTGAGGTATAAGATTAGGTGGAATCTGGGACATTTTCATTCCAGGTGGCATCAAAGTCACTTCATTAGCGAGATTGAAGAAGTCATTCGGGTTCGTTCGTTTAGGAATCACTGTACCTGGTGGTGGAATGGCAGGTAATTCATATCGTCTGTCTGTTTTACCGATGGTGTTCTGCTTTGCTTGGGAATGCGCCCACTTTATAGTTATCTTCCTGCCATTCATGACCAGTTTCCCGAAAGTCTTTTCGGCCGCTTGTTCCGCAGAAGACCTCTTAGTATACTGGACAAAAGCACACTGTTGCTTTGGTACCAGAGTAATGGTTCGAATTTCTCCGTATTGGTAAAAGTTGTCTCTGACCTCTGGTTCGATAATGTCCTCGTGAAGGTTTCCCACGTAAAGAGTGGTTATTGTCTTGTCTTCAGGTGTCTCTAACGATGGTAGAGTGGCAGCTCTCTTGAGGATCTTCTCTGCCACAGGATCGTTCCTACCATAATAACGATCCTTGATATTTTGCTCACTCAGAGGATCGTCTGGTTCATTGGGCTTATCGTGGCGATACGGGCACTCTTCACCTCTCTTACACTCGCCTTTCACCCAGAACGAGCAAATGTGTGGTCTATTCCTTTTGTAGTATGGAGCTGTTCTGGCCAACTTCGACAGAATCTCACTAGGAGCCAAACTCTTGCCCACTGTTCCAGCTGCTTGTGTTCCATCGGTATTAGCCATTTCGTTGTCCACGTTTTGGATGTAGTATTCTTTGTTGACGTCACTTTGAGGTATTTGGTCAGCGATTTTCAAGGCAGCGTCTCTCACTTGGATTGGTAGTCCGTATTCCAAGTCAAGCAAGCACGTTTGGCAAACATTCTTCAAACGGGCGCAGGTTTGACATACTTCAGTCTTTTTGAAGCGCATACGAGCTCCAGGACACCACCTAAATATTGTGAAAGGACGCGAGCAGATCTTACATTCTTTGCCATATTTTTCTTTGATCATTCTGACGTATGGGTTGTCTCCCAAACATGTTTGACATAAAATAGGGAACTCGGAGTCTTCCCAATTCTGTCGATTATATGTGTTTGTCGTTTTTGACATCGACATCTTGGAAAATTTAAATAATTTCTTTTTTTCTCACAAAATATTTTTCTCTGTTTTCTTCTTTTTATGATGGTAAATGGGAGGGTTTTTATATATTTTATGAGGTCTCAAAGGTGAGACTATTGTGACAACCAATCAAAACTCTTGTTTTGGTTTTCATTTATTTTTTATGGAAAATATTTATTTTTTCTCTACGACTACAAATGGAAACGTTTAAGAAAAGGAATTTAAAGAACAAGTTTAATAGGAGGAAGAAGGAATCAAGTCCAGAGAAAGGTAGGATGTTTTTTTTGTAATTTGGTGTTTTGTTGATATGTATTAAAAAATTAACAAAAACGGATATATAGGAAAAACACATAGACAGAAAGGCAGGCCTACTGAAGGATAGTTAGGAAGAACTGATGGGCAGGTAGATGAACGTATAGACATACAGAAGGACGGTAAACCAGACGGACTTACAGAAAGGCAAAGTGGACAGAAAGGAAGAACAAATAGACCAACGGGCATGTTGACAGAGAGGAGGAACAGTAGAACATACCGACAGAAGCACAAACAGACACGAACTTTACTGAACAGTTGAACAGAACTACTGGCTGGAAGAATTGTGCATGATTGAACATTTTAAATTACATATTTCATATTCTTGCAATGCAAACTAATTAAAACTAACTATTATTCTTAGGAAAAATGTTAGTCTCTAAACTAATAATATTCAAACTCTTATCAAAATTGCTTCTAAAACACATAAATCAAAAACTATCTTTGGATCTAAATTTCGAATTGTTTGAAGGTTCTAAGCAATTTTAAGAAGTACTCAGAAAATTCCGGAATCAAATTTTCATGACTTTATAAGCAAGCTTTGCTTAGTTTCTAATACTCGTACAGGTTGTTTATTTTCCGAATTTGTAGATATTCACTTAAAAATATTTATATCGACAAAGAAAAAAAAAATGTAACTATAATTTCTCATAATTTTTGAGTATATTTTTTAAATCTGGTCAAGGATTATTTTAATTTGAAATTCAATAAGCCAGGCAGGCAACAAATCGAATCCATCAGCAACGCTCTTTCCAAAATAGAGCGAGCTCAAAAACTGCTCAAAAAAGCAAAATTAAATGAACTGAATTAGCTGAGAATTCTTGTAGCAAATGTTAAATATTATACATCTTTGAACTTTCAAACATTTTATAAATTACAACAAATAAAACGTAATTTTTAGTTTGTTTATTTTATATACATACAATTTGATTTTGATATCATTATATTGTGCGCTTTTTCTCTCTTTTGTTTATTGCTCAATTTTACAAAAAATTTATCTTTTCTCCAATCTATAACTATTTAATTTAAAACTATTATTACATTTTAAAATACTTCAAAAATCAATGCTTCATATTTTAAATTTGTTATTTTTTTTAACTTCTTACTAAATTTAAATTAAAAGATTATTTTAAGATTAAAAAAAAATCCATATTTATAGAACATTTATTTAAAAACTGTAAAAAATCATAATTATAGAACATATAAGTCTTAAAACTTTATTATGTTATGTTTGAATTTTATATTTTTTTAAATATTTAAAAACAATCTTTCTGAGTTGATCATGTTTATTTATTATTATAAATACAAAATAATTTTATTCATAGTATTTTTTGAAATTAAATCATAATATAATAAGCAATTTATATAGATAATATTTGAACTTCTCAATTTTTTTGTAAAAATTTTTTTTTTTCCATTATTCAAATTTAATTATTAAGAACAAACAAAAATTTTCAAAATTAAAAAAAAAACAATTGATTTAATTTAAAAAAGAAAAATATTTAAAAAATAANTAAATCATAATATAATAAGCAATTTATATAGATAATATTTGAACTTCTCAATTTTTTTGTAAAATTTTTTTTTTTCCATTATTCAAATTTAATTATTAAGAACATACAAAAATTTTCAAAATTAAAAAAAAAAAACAATTGATTTAATTTAAAAAAGAAAAATATTTAAAAAATAAATTTTTTTTTCAAAGTTATATATGCAAAATAAAATTATTATTATTTGAAAATATGTTATATAGTTTAAAAATACTCTTCAAAAATAAAAAAAATAAAAAATTCAATAAGTTTTTATTATAATCAAAATGTTTAAAAATATATACTTTAAGTCTTAGAAAATATGGAAGTATAAATTTGAAATTTAAAAGTTACAATTAACAAAAAATAATAATATTTAAAATAAAAGTTATAATGCTTCATGATTCAAAATGTTCAGACTTATGGAAATAAATCATAAACTTTTAAAACACAAATAAGAAGTGTAAGGTTTAATTATTTAGGTTATCAAAGTTTAAAATTCTATAGTTAATTTTCAAAAAAATATGTTTTAAAAGTTCTAAAAAATACTGTAATTTCAAATGTTTCTTGTTTTCTTTTTGTATAATATAAATAAAAAGGCTTGTTAGGGCTCAATGACCAATACATAAAAAGACAATTCCTTAAAAATTGCAAAATAAAAAAAATATAAATAAAATAACATAATGAAAATATTTGTTAAATTCCCGAAAGCTTTACATAAAATAACATCACAAATAAACAAAAAAATTCTTATATACTAAAAAACAAATATTTTATAACAAGCATAAGATAAAGCTCAAAAGAATTAACCATTAAAAATAAAATAGTTTTTAAAGTCTCAAAAAGTTGCAGTAGAACTTTTTATAAAAAAAGACAAACAAAAAATCAACTTCAGATAAACAATAAATATCCTACAATAAAATTAATTTAGATTATAATAAAAATATTAATAATATAAAAAAAAAGACAAACAAAAAATCAACTTCAGATAAACAATAAATATCCTACAATAAAATTAATTTAGATTATAATAAAAATATTAATAATATAAAAAAAAAGACAAACAAAAAATCAACTTCAGATAAACAATAAATATCCTACAATAAAATTAATTTAGATTATAATAAAAATATTAATAATATAAAAAAAAAGACAAACAAAAAATCAACTTCAGATAAACAATAAATATCCTACAATAAAATTAATTTAGATTATAATAAAAATATTAATAATATAAAAAAAAAGACAAACAAAAAATCAACTTCAGATAAACAATAAATATCCTACAATAAAATTAATTTAGATTATAATAAAAATATTAATAATATAAAAAAAAAGACAAACAAAAAATCAACTTCAGATAAACAATAAATATCCTACAATAAAATTAATTTAGATTATAATAAAAATATTAATAATATAAAAAAAAAGACAAACAAAAAATCAACTTCAGATAAACAATAAATATCCTACAATAAAATTAATTTAGATTATAATAAAAATATTAATAATATAAAAAAAAAGACAAACAAAAAATCAACTTCAGATAAACAATAAATATCCTACAATAAAATTAATTTAGATTATAATAAAAATATTAATAATATAAAAAAAAAGACAAACAAAAAATCAACTTCAGATAAACAATAAATATCCTACAATAAAATTAATTTAGATTATAATAAAAATATTAATAATATAAAAAAAAAGACAAACAAAAAATCAACTTCAGATAAACAATAAATATCCTACAATAAAATTAATTTAGATTATAATAAAAATATTAATAATAAAAGGAAAATGAAGCATAAATAATAGTAGTGTTTCCAGAAACCCTTAATAATAATAAAGGAAGGTCTAAAAACCTAATAAAAAACAAGAAGGTTACATAACAAGTAATAATACAAACATCATTTTTAAAATTCTAGAAAGCGTACCTTAATTTATTTTGTTAAATATAGTTTAGAATTTAGATTTTTTTGAAGATCTTTGTTAAATTTTAACAAGATTTTGGCTTTTCAGAAAAAAGAAGGCGAAAAAAAGATTTGTTTCAAAAAATTTCGAAGATTGTTTTGTTTTACTCTAGTAATAAAAAAGTGAGAGATTTTAAAGATTAAAATAATGTAGCTTAAAAATAAAATGTTCAATACAAAAATGTAAATTTGAAGTTGAATTGAAATTATTAATTTAATTATGAAGCAATTTAAATAAAAATTGACAATTTGAAGCTTACTTTTCATTACGTTTGAAAAGATATGTTAACAAATTAATAAATTAATTTGTATATAATTGACGTAAAAATATTATTTAAAGTTTGAATTAAAATGAATGTAGGTTTATAAGTCAAATTTTCAGAACAAAATTTTAAATATACTAAATATATTAAGAATTATAACAAATTGAACAAAATATTCTTTTAAGAATATTTTGAAATAGAAAACAGAAAATCAGTGAGGCCCTGCAAAATGCATCGAAAAATCTCTGTAAAGTAAAAAATAATATAAAGTTTTTAGTAATATTCTCACTTGCTCTCTTTCCAGATTCCTCTTCCGACGAAGAAGCATCATCGTCTGTGGTCAGACTAGAAAAACGCAAGAAGCTGAACCCAAACATTCAAACCACTAAATTACTTTCCGCAATAAAACCGATAAATCACTCAAGTTCATCTGAAGATGAAGACGAAAAGGTTCGAGTGAGCTACAAATCAAACAGGAACGCTAAACCACTTGGTCCAACAGATCAAGGAGCCACAGCAACTGTTGAGTTCGAGACAGAAATCGATAAAGATTCTCAAGCGATTCTGGAAAAAAGTATCGCCATTAATAAAGAGTTGGAGGGCAAAGCTGACGATAAGATTTACCGTGGCCTTAATAATTACGCGCAGTATATTAAAAAGAAAGACACTCCGGCTGGGAATGCCAGTTCTGGAATGGTCAGGAAAGGACCTATTAGAGCTCCAGCTCATCTGAGGGCTACGGTGAGGTGGGATTACCAACCAGACATTTGCAAAGATTTCAAGGAAACCGGATATTGTGGTTTTGGGGATTCTTGTATTTTCCTCCACGATCGAAGTGACTACAAAGCTGGATGGCAGCTGGAAATGGACTACCAAGCTGAGAAGAACGGAGAGTGTGAATCGGATGGAGATGACACAAAATACGAGATTCATTCCGACGATGAAAGTTTGCCTTTTAAATGCTTCATTTGCAGGAACAGCTTTGTGAATCCTATTGTTACCAAATGCAAACACTACTTTTGTGAAAAATGCGCGTTGGAGAACTTTAAAAAGTCTTCGCGGTGTTTTATATGTTCTAAGCAAACAAATGGGGTTTTCAACCCAGCGAAAGAGCTGATCACTAGGCTTCGAAATCAACCGGAAGACGATTGTGGGAATGAAGAATTGGAAGACGCGGCTCCTGATGAAAGTGATGATGGTGATAGTGATTAGAAGTTGTGTTGATAATTAATAAAATTTTGAAAGGATCTTGTTTACTTTTTTATGTCGGTTTTTGAAATGAAGATTTATATGTAGATCGGGTCTAGATAGTAGTAAATAAGAACAAGAAGTCGGCAAATCAAACAAAATTCAAAAAATATGGTTCCGTATAAAATGAAAGCAGCTATCAAAACATCTTGTTTACTTTCCCAATCAATGTCAATGACTATAAGAACTTGTTCTTAGGTGACGTATTAACAAAGAATTAATACGTCTATTCTAAAAAATGCACATTGTTATAGGTTCCGTTTAAGCAAAAAGGTTATCTTTTTCAATTAAAAGATATACTGGAAAAAGTTAAAGGAAAAGTTATTGGATTTTTTGAAGTCCGACGTTTAGCGACAAATAGTTGAGCTTCAGACGTTTTTGTAATAAATAAGCATAGTTCTAAACGTGGAAATCAAAGAGAATTTAATAAAAATGATTTCCACGAAATTTGAGTCAAGAAAGCCATTGAATCAAATCATGGATTACAAGGAGATATTAATCCTCCAGTTACAATAAAAAATGTAGGCACTGGTTTTTAAGAACATTTATTCGATATAGGCTATATATGAAATTGGACTCCAAATTCGATTTTGAATGATGCACAAATAATATTTGAGGAATCGGAGATTACATCAGCAAAAAAATCTTTAGACAACGAGAAAAGTGGAGGTAACAAATACATAAAACATTAATTACTGAGATTCGAAATCAATGTATTATCCAAATGATCAACAGGATCATTTCTGAAAACTAAATACCCATACAAAGAAGGGCTTTCTAGAGATATGGGTTCTCAAAAAACTAAATTATTTTGTTGACAAACATATATAGACATATATGTTCGAGATTGCACATACCAAGCACAAACCTGTTTAGAATTATATGTGTTTTATTATATTAATCATACAATATATGTTTATAAGAACTGTCGTTACATTTTATTATTATCATTATTTTTACATTAGTTTTGATGTATTACTTCCTACATTAAGGAATACGTCGAAACAAAGAAAAACCTAATGTATTCACTAGCTACAGTAAGATTAGAAATCTTTAAAGACTTAATTAGATCAAGAATCGCATATACTTTACTTTAACAGCTCACAACTCCTTGCCTGTTTTAGCTTGTTGCAAAAGGTTTATCCATTCATCTCTATACGTTGCTTTTCTCCTCCACGTAAATGAAATCGCCTCCCACTAAATAGAGCCAGCGCATTCTCGGTCTGTCTTTACCTCTGTTACCAATAGGATCAGGGAACAGCCACCTCAACCTCTGCACTTTGATCCTTTCGACAATAGTTTCGTTTGTATACAGACCATAAAGTTCATCTTTATATATTTCCAGCCCCATTCCCCATCAATGTTAACAGGTCCAAAAAAAATTCTTAGAACACGTCTTTCAAAAATCAATAGTCTACTCTCACAGTCTACCTTTACCAACTCCCACTATTCTGATCCATACATAACTATTGGGAGGGTGAGAGTGTTGTTAATCTTTGTATCTAGCTGTTTTGAACGAAGAAGGAAAGGAAGAAGAAACATCGTACTTCCTAGTATTTTTCGAAAGCAATAAATATTAAATACGTATTTTGTAAATTAAGAGAAATTAATATTGGTATAACATACATTTCTCTTTTAATTTTATAAAACATAATAATGTTAAACAAATTCAAAATACTATCATATTTTTTAAAATCAAAACATTTCTGTACCTGCAGTGTAGCCTCCTTTTAAATTACAAAATGTCTTCATATTCAAATTTCAACCTTTAAATTCTTTCAGTATACANNATTTCTTGCAAATTTCAAACTCTATCAGTTAAACATAGTAATTTCATATGAAAAATTCCTGTTTCTATATGGCTAAATGAACCCTAACAT
>JXPG01022100.1:351-14227 GCA_001015175.1 Megaselia abdita
AAAAAAACAATATTTTTTTTTCTAAAAGTTTTCAGATACTTCTTCTGATTCAATAAAACCAAACAATAGATACTTTTTCGAAAATATGAAAAACGTTGATGAAAAATATCAATTTTAATTTCAAATTTTTCATCCACTTTTCAAAAGTATTCATAAAAAGTATCTGTATCTGCCAGATAGGATGTAAAAGGTAATTTCCCCCAAAAAAAACAATATTTTTTATTTTCTAAAAGTTTACAGATACTCCTTTCGATTCAATAAAATCAAACAATAGATACTTTTTCGCGAAAATATGACGAAAAGTTGATGGAAAATGTCAATTTAGATCTCAAAATTTTTATTTCTGAGGAAAAAATATTGACTATTTTTCATCAACTTTCCAAAAATATTCATGAAAAGTATCTGATGTTTGGTATTCTTGACTCGATAGCTACTTAAGATTATATCTACATCGAACAATATTTAATTTTTTCAAACCATACAAAAACGACCCCTCAGATCGAGTATCTGACTAGAGAAAAACTGTCAGATAGGATCTGATGCATTTTCCCAAAAAAAAATAAAAACAATATTTTTTTTATCTAAAAGTTTTCAGAAAACCAAACAATAGATACTTTTCATGAACATTTATAAAAAAAATGAATATTTTTTCCTCAGAACTAAACATTTTGAGATTCAAACTTTTCCTCATATTTTCGAAAATATATCTAATTTTAGCTTTTCTAGACTTAAAAGTAGTATCTGAAAACGTTTAGATAAAAGAATATTGGTTTTATTTTTTTTTGGGGAAAATTACCCTCCATATCCTATCTGGCAGTTTTGCACTGGTCACATACTCGATCTAAGGTGTCGTTTTCGTATGGTTTGGGAAAATTGAATAGTTTTTTTATGCCGAAACATTCTAAGGTAGCTATCGAGTTACGAAAACAAAACATCAGATACTTTTCATGAATATTTTTGGGAAGTTGATGAAAAATAATGAATATTCTTTCCTCAGAAATAAAAATTTTGAGATCTAAATTGACATTTTNTTTCATAAACTTTTCTTGATATTTTCGAAAAAGTATATATTGTTTGGTTTTATTGAATCAAAAGGAGTATATGAATTTTATGGAACAATATCTTTTTTTATAGAACATTATTTTTTACATCCTATCATTTTTTTAATGGTTTAAAAAAAAATTATAAACATAATTCTATTAAATTAAATTTAAAAAAACAAGTGTTTAAATAAAAGTTACTTATAATTCAATAACATGTTTTAACTATAATTTATCATAGGACAGCATTAATTCAATTGATGGTGGAAATATCAAACCTACCGTAGAAATGTTGTCGGATAAACTGCCATTTATTTTAGTTACAATTTTTGTAAACATATTTTTTTTATACTACATTTTTCCCATCCTGCTTGAAATACCAAAATCAAGCTAAGACCGATGGTAAGGGTCCTATTTGAATCCGTGTCTGTTATTATACGAGTTATACTATTCCAGCTCACTTACCTAGCTCGAACGTTCTCTATCTTTTTGTTATATTAAACTATTCTGTCAACCCAATTAAAAAATCCTGGACAATCAAGTCTCATACTCCAAAATCTCCAGCCTTCAAATTTACAAGCCTACAGCCTTCTGTCAATCATCGCTTATCAACAAATCCTCATAAAAAAAAGAAAAGCTCTCTCAATATATTAAAACCATACAACAACTATTAATTTTCTTCAAGTGATCGAATCGAACATGTGGTCTTGTCATACCTGTGATCTTATTGCAATGCAATAAATGTTTGTTGGCTTTTCGTTTTATATGGTGGGTGTTCACAGCTTGGCTCAATGACTTACTAACTGACTAGCAAGTTGTTGTGTCTTGTGTTGTGTTGCAGCTACACCGCACAACCCAACCAGTCAGACGATGTTGACAAACGATAGGAAGTTTAGGTTTGAAAGTCACGCGATATTTTGTTTTGCTATCATTTTAGTGCTGTAAGAATGTCGTATTGTATATTGTGAAATGGGTCTACTAAGGTTTGGTAATTTTCTACTTTACAGGTTACTGGTAAAGTCATTTTCCTTCAAAGCAAAAAAAAAAAAGCGTGGGATAACTGATGAATGATTGACGATCGACCAATTCACTTTGTAATTCAAACAATCCCACAATGCCAACGATGCCTCTAGGGAGATTGTAATATGATGTTGATTGATTTGTAATTGGGATATCAGTGGCGTTATTTGGCTTCATTTCAATGGTCTTGTTGAATGGTCGATTGAGATTTCATAAATCCACAGTAGCCTCGAGTTAACGTTCTATATCCTTGAAACAAAGTTATTTCACTTTCGTATTTTGTAGAGTAGGAAGTACAGTTCCAGCTATCTGATGTAATCTCAAATTGACTGGGCGTATTAGTGGTCAGGAAAGTGAACTGGAATCTTGATACAACTGAACAGGTTTTCTAAAAGACAATTTGCCTTTAGGATCTTTTGCTTATAACATAGTGTTAGGTTGGTCCAATATTTTCATAGACTTTTCTTAGTTTAGGTCCAGACTTACACAATCTCATTAAACACTGAGTCACGTTAATAACCTTTAGCGCTCATTTATTAACTAAATTGTTGTTTAGCTTCTTATTAGTGCTGTATGTTGCATGTAGTATAAGTGAAAGTTCATTTCGTTGTCAAGTAGATGGTTTTTAGGATTTTTAGGATTAACAAAACACGTTTTTCTTATTTTCAATTTCAACTATTCATGAGTGATTTTTATTGGTTCTATATATTTTTTAGATATTTTTTGTAGTTAATCTCGAAAGTTGTAGAGAAAACCATCAACGCACATAACAGCTTTCAAAGAAAACACTTTACGTTTTTATTTTAATTGCTAATCGCTGACTTATGCTTTTATTGAAAAATCTTGTCAATTTGTAAGGAAGCAACAAGGAAGAAACTTTCTTTTAAGCGACTCTCTTATGTCATATACTCATATTTATTGGTTTGTTTTGTTAATACGTTTTCGTTGAAGATTTCTTTAGTAGCATTGGTTGATATATGTAATCATATAGTCAGCAAAAAAAGAATTCAGAAATGTAACATTTTATAGAATTTATAGATAAAAATGTATTCATTTTATTATCTTTACATATTTTTAAAGTATACTGCATAGGACATATTTAAGAAGTAAATTTCATTCACATGTAATAAAAATTCTTTATTTACATAGTTTGTTTCATAGTCATATGTAACGAATAGTAAACTTAATATTTTCTCTTCTGCCTTAAAGTAAAAGAGGCCCGATCTAATTCTCTTCAAAAATTTAATAAATATAAAACCAAATTTAGTATATAAAAACTGGAATAAAATCTTCAACAAAATGAAAACGCATTTAAACAAACTTTAACGAATTAGTCAGGAAATTTTAATTGTTGTTCAATAATAGTATAAAATATTTATCAATTGAACAATATTCGTAATAAATTGTATTCTTAAACACATATATTTGTAATTCAATTTTTTATAGCACCGTTTACTCTCACTGAATAAATAATAAAATATTAGTTAAAAATGTATTGGCGATCCTGCCAGGGGATTCCAATTTGTGATATTATCATTCACCCATAAAAATTATTAAATAAATTATTATGCTTAATATTTAAAATTAAAGTCTTAAATTTTGCAAGATAAAGATTTATTTCCAAATCTTTAATTTTACCTTTAGTATTGATTTCAAACTTAAAAAAAAAATTTACGGTCACATTTATTTTTTGTTTTAAATTTAAAAATATAAAATTGAATTTTAAGCTTAAATTTTGGTTCTAATATGTGTTTTTTAAGATGACAACATTTTAGTAGTTAGTTTTAAAAAAATAATAACAATAATAATTATTATAGCCTTTTTTAAGGGCTTACTAAAAAGGTAAGTTCTTAAATCAAAGTTATTAAGTTTATAAAATCATCAAAATTTTAAATTTCAAACACAAAGCTTTTTTAAATTTCTTAAGAAAAATGTTTAAAATATTAATTAATTATCATTTTTTTCGCTTATTTAGAAAAGCAAAAATTTGGGAGAATAGTTAGTCAAGTTTTTTTATGTTAAATTGAATTAATTAATTTAACAAATTCTTCTATAGTATTTTTTTATAAAATTTTGTTTGTGTAAAATAAAACCAAAATAAGGTTAATAATTATTTTATGTGATACTAAATATTCAACATTTTTTTATGTTAAATTTAATTAATTAATTTTAAAATTTTCCTTATTTAAGTTAATTTGGAAAATATATTTTTTTTTATAATAAAACTCTTCATTTAATTAGTTAAAAATTATGAATTCAGAAAAATATTAATTCTCAAATTAAAAAACAATTTTTAAATTTGATTTATATTATTGTTTATCCTAAACAAAATATTTAAAAATAGGTTCTTATATTTAAAAAATAAGATTGAAAAATATCTATTTAATTTAAAAAGTTTAATTTTTTGTTATATTTTTTAATTCTAAAATTAAACATAGATTATTTAAAATTTTCAAAAATGTACAACAAATTAGAAAACAGAATTTAATTTATATAAATCTATAAATGAAAAAAAAACCAAAAATAAATATTTTGTTTTTTAAATATTAATATTAATCTGCAAAATATCCATTCAATATCTCAAAATTGTGAAATAAAAAAAGAACAATTTAACAAAAAAAATAGCTTTTATGTTAAATTTAATTAATTTAATAATTATCCTTATCTTAATTTTGGAAATATTTAAATAATTATAATTTATCTGAATTTTGAAAATATTTAAAAAATTAAAATCTATTTAATTTAAAAAATTTAATTTTTTGTTATATTTTTTAATTCTAAAATTAAGCATGGATTATTTCAAATTTAAAAAAATGTAGAATACAACAAATTAAAAAACAAATTTAATTCTTATAAATCTATAAATACAACAAAAAAAAACAAAGATTCAATTATTAATAAAATAAATAATACTATTTTTTATTCGAATATTTAGAAAAATTATATTAATATTTATCTTTAAAATATTTGAAAAATTAAATGCAAAATATCCATCAAATATTTCAAAATTGTAAGATAAAAAAAAAGAACAATTTAAAAAAAAATATTGTTTTTTATTTTAAATTTAAATAAACCCTTATCTTAATTTAGAAAATATTTAAAAAATGATAATTTCTCTGAAAATTAAAGAGAAATCTCCATTTGATTTGAAAAGTTAAAAATATTCAATAATTAAAAAACTATTTTAAAATTTAATTTATTGTAATATTTATCCTAATCAAAATGTCTAAGAATATTAAGTTCTAGTATTTAAAAAAAAGTAGGAAAATATAAAAACGCAATAATTTCAAGATTATTGAAATTCATTCATATGGATTTTCATGTTTTTGTGTTTAAATTGAACACGGATTTTTTTTACTTTTCAAAAACAATGAACTCAAAAGTTTAATCTAATTTAGGTATTATTAATTTTCAAAATATGGAAATAACATCATCAAAATGATCAAAATGTTAAATATTATATACTTCAAGTATTAAAAAAATATGGAAACAAATCTTGAATTCCAAAAATGTTAAAAATCATATTTTTTGTTTTTTTTAAACAATTCAATATTTATAGTAAATTTTTATATTTAAACTTTATTTGTTTCCCCCTTTTTTTTTTATATATTAGTTTTTGTTGTTTTTATTTTTATATTGTCTTTTATTTTAAAAATGTTAATTGTTTTTTAAATATTTTTTTTATTTGGGGTAAAAGAACTTTTGATTTTTTAAATATTTTTCTATAATTGTTTTAATGTTAATTTATTTGTTTGATTATAAAGTTTCATTTAGTTTTGTTTTATATTTTTTTTGTAATTTATAAACTTTTGATTTTGTTAAATGTTGTTTTTTATTTTTGTTTTTGTATTTTAAATTATTGTTATGATTTTGTTTAATATTTGTTCATTTTTAAATAAACAAAACGTTTTCTTTTGGTATTTTTTTTATATTTTTGTATAATTGTTTTAATGTAATTATTTGTTTGATTATAAATTTTCATTTAGTTTTGTTATATATTTTTTAGTTTTTCTTGCTTTTTAATGTTTGTTAGTTTTTGAAGTTCTCTAGAAATTTTATTTGATTACTTTTTCAAAATGTTTGTATATTTTATTTTTTTAGAATAATTTTTTTGTGTTCTTAAAAAAAAATATTTCAAAAAACCTTCCTTACTTAATCAAAAACGTATACAAAAAATGTTTTTATGTTAACAATTTTGGTTTTTCTGTTAAACTATTATTTTAAACCTCTTCATAGGATATTTGTCCTATTTTGAATATTTTGAATGGCATCAAAGTCCTGGAAAACGTTTTCTAGTCACATGTATAATCCCTTTATAATAAATAATTTAAAAAACAATGAACCCTACAAATCCCCTTTATAATAAATAATTCAAAGAACAAATAAACACAACAGTCTGAAACTTAACAACCACTTCTAGTTCGACTTAATACAAATCAAGCTTAAAAAAATAAAATACCACAAAGAAAAATATCTCCAACCTTGCCAGCGCATTGTTTTCCACTTGATCAACTTTTCAAGAAATCATTCCAAGAAGGCTAATAGTTTAATGGCTCTTAATAGCAGTCAAACTATGAAACATTTCATTATATATAATATTGTGAACACCGTATGTGATTATCGGACTATATATATTTGTGTTCCATATGGTCAGATCCGATCAACACTTGCTCAAGATAAAATCAAAATCGGTAATGGCATATCATTAGACCAGAACAACCAGTTATTATCACAAAGTCGATACACGCTAGGAATTTCAGAATTCATGCATTTCATCGCTTTTGATTTGGACATGAGTCATTGTGGAAAGAAAAAACATCCATCAAAAGCAAAACTTTATTTGCGTTGCAACGGAAAACAATATGAATTAACACCTCACGATTTTTGTTCCACTTGAACAATAACTTCAATTGTACCCACCGGCTCGTCATTCTCATCGTTCAGGTCCATAATCAATTTGTAGTAACCATCCATGAGGTCTTCTGGCCATTCCTTGGTATCAATTTTACACATGTCGAATTTCAATACTCCCTTTTTGATAAGACCGTCCCATTCATCTTCGAAGAACGGAGCAGACGAACACTTTCCCAAATCAGCCATAAGAGCTCTCTTGTAAAATCCATTGAAGAACTCACTGAAATCTTGCTTGTCAATACTCCAAGGCATAGGCTTGTAGTCATCGTTGCCTCGAGGGCTTCTAAACGTTTTCATATTAAACTGGATATTTTGGCTTTTGATTACATTTTTGAACAAAAGACTTTATAACATTTTTCGTATTATGTCTTTGTCTCAGATTTTGTCCCTACGATATCGTGAAGACATCATCATGATATCAGTTGCGTATAACTAGGGCAATGATAAAAGTTAACCGAGACTTCCTCATAGCGAAAGAATTATCTCTCTCTTTGTAGACTACACAAATTACATCATGGAGATGTCTTTATGACATCGTTAGGACAAAAACTGAGGCAATGATGATAACATACTAACCTTAAACTTGGTTCCAACGTCTCTCTTTATTTCCAAAGTTCCATTGACAGCGTAGTCCCCGCGTTTTATTTTGACAGCTTTCAAATCACATGCGATCAAATCGGGCTGACTGTTCTGTGTATCCACACTCACAAAAGCATAATACCAACTGTGCTCAGCCAACACCGAATGCGCCATGAACGCGATTACAAACAAAGTGAGGATAACTTTCATCTTTTACTGTTTACTGGAAAAAGTAAAATCGTGCTTTTATATAGAGAAGATTTTAGCGTGTTGGAATATTAAATTAGGGGTTGTTTAGGATGTGTTCAACAACTCCTCGACCACCTATGGAACATGGAACTACAAAGTTTTACTTTTAATTATTTTGAGCTTCATTATTAATTATTTCAACTCAAATGCTCATTTCATGGATTTTCAGCATATACATATTCACAAAATTGTTGTTGAGGGTTTTAATGTCAAGTTTTGTTTCTAGTCTGCAAAGTTTTGAATTAAATTTCACAAATATCCACAAAGCTTTTGAGTTAATACCTTTTTTTGAGTCATTACCTCTAAATTTTGGAAATATTCGAGAGTTTTTGACCACATTTTGGAATATCCTCCACTTTTTTGAGTCATTACCTAAAAATTAAATGCCCACAGTCGATACATCTTAAATTTAATGCCCAAATATTTTTTGAGCCAATACCTCTAAATTTTGGAATGTCAGCTAATTTTTTGGATTTTTGGAAATATTCAAGAAGTTTGTGAGTCGATACATCTCAAATTCACTGCCCAAATATTTTTTGAGCCAATACCTCTAAATTTTGGAATGTCAGCTAATTTTTTGAGTTAATACCTCCAATTTTTGGAAATATTCAAGAAGTTTGTGAGTCGATGCATCTCAAATTCACTGCCCAAACATTTTTTGAGTCAATACCTCAAAATTTTGGAATGTCAGCTAATTTTTTGAGTCAATATCTCCAATTTTTGGAAATATTCGAGTCAAACCTCTCAAATGTATTGCCGAAAACATTCGTTTAGTCAACACAAATTCCAAAAGGTTTTGAGTCGATACCTCTAAATTTTGGATTACGCTCAACGTTTTTGAGTCATTACCTCAAAAATTGCAAGTCCACAATTGAGTCAATACCTCTAAATTTTGTAATATCAGCAAATTTTCGAAATACTCGAAAAGTCTTTGAGTTAATACATCTCAAATTTGATGCCCAACATTTTTTTAATCAATATCTATAAATTTTCTGAATATCAGCAAATTTTTTGAGTCAATACATCTCAAATTTAATGCTCAAATATTTTTTGTGTCAATACCTCTACATTTTGGAATATCAGCAAATTTTTTGAGTCAATACCTCTAAATTTTGGAAATATTCGAGAAGTTTTTGAGTCAAACCTCTCAAATTTATTGCCAAAAACATTTGTTTAGTCAACACAAATTCCAAAAGTTTTTGAGTCAATCAGTTTTGGAAATATTTGAAATCTTTTTGAGTTGATACATCTCAAATTTAATGCCCAACATTTTTTTTAATCAATATCTTTAAATGTTTTAATGTTAAATTTGTTCGAAAAGGTTTTGAGTCAAACCTCTCAAATTTAACACATTTGTTGAGTGAATACCTCTAAATTATGGAAATATTCGAAAAGGTTTTGAGTCGACACTTTCAAATTTAATGCCCAAACATGCCCGAAAAGTCGAGTCAATATTTCAAAATTTAAAAAATATTTAAAAAGTGTTAAAGTCAATACCTCTAATTGTTCACAGCTATTTAAAAAAATCTAAATTCCAAAAACACAAAAAATTTAAAAAACCTCCTCAAAATTAAAACAAAAACCTAATAAAAAACAATATATTTTTAGTTGCCCCAACTGGAGATCATGTGATATCATTGATCGATGAGATTTCATATCTTTCTCCTCCCGCTCCACTCACATCACAGTTCAGTGAGATCAATCCAGAACAGTTCTGTAACGGCGACAACAGACCAGCTGACTGTGGTCCAAATTGCATGTGCACACACAAGATCGATATCCCCTTAAACGCCATTGTAGAAGTTGTCCTCGTTGATGAAGGTAAGTTACAATTAAACTTTATATTTTAGAAAGTGAAAACTAAAACTTCTTCAACAGTCCAACAACCCAACTTAAGTCATCCCTTCCATTTGCACGGTTATGGTTACAGCGTTGTGGGTATTGGTCGATCACCCGACTCTAATGTCAAGAAAATCAACTTGAAACATGCGCTCGACTTGGATAGAAGAGGTCTCTTGCACAGGCAATACAACTTGCCACCAACGAAAGACACCATCGCTGTTCCTAACAATGGATACGTTGTATTGAGGTTCAGAGCTGATAATCCAGGTGGGTTTTTCTAATGTTTTTATTTGATAAAAGGTTTAAACAATCTTCTGAAAAAAGTGAATAACAAAACTATATACTTTCTGCATTTTTTTTTTTTTGAGAATATAGTCCACACTCTAAATTTAAAATATGCAATGCACGTATTTTGTATGTAAATTGTGGATTCTATGTGACTTACTAGAGTTTATGAAACATATTTGTGACCACAAAGAAAATTCTAAATGTTATAAAATACTTAACGGAAATATAAAAATAGATCTTTTTTGTCATTTGTGAGTACTGCACGTATTTTTTGTGTGGAATCAAATAGGATAAATATATATAAAAGATTTAATGGAGACTTTTGTTTGTTCTAATGCAAACATTTTATTTATAGGAAAGACATTTCAATTTTCACTAAATTTTCAATTCAGCTCCCACGCATTTTTTGTGTGGATTGTGGAATATAAGTACTATTTAAAATATATAACACAAAATATTATAAAAATTAATTGGAACATATTGGAAAGGATAAAATTCACATTATTAGCTTTTCCTCAGCTAAATTTTTCATTAGGATCCACAGTTTACAACAAGAATAATTTTCTGTTTATACACAAAATATTTACAAGTGCTGTGATTTTAAAGTATCCAAACTTTCCAAAGAGAATAATTTTCTTTTATCATAAAGGAGTTATGGAAAGTATTCAAAGTAAATTAAAAATAGATCTTCACTGTGATATGAACTGCACAATTTTTTGTGTGGATTGTAGAACATATTGGAATCAATTTCATATTGTTCCCGAAATTATCTGAATTTTGTCTTGATTTGGATCCACAATTTCGTTCAAACACAAAATAGTTTTATTGGGAAGCACTTTCAAATTATGTTAAAAATCTGAAAGCAGATATAATTTGGTCCTCAAAGTGACATATCGCACATATTTTTTTTGTGTGGATTGCTAATGAACTTCGTTTTACAAAGTCTTTCTATGAGCTCAATCCACATATTTCTTAAACAATAATTTTCTTCTGAACTTACTTGAAATATTCTCAATAAATTATTTATCGAAAAAAAATATTTAAAAATGTTATAAACTATTATATTATAATAAAATCTCAATTGAATAGGGCAGTGGCTTTGCGTTCGAGTCCCACCATTGTCGTTGCTTTCAAACTAATATTTTCTTTAAATTTTAATGAAAGTTTAATAATCGTATATATATTCTCCCTCTCACATCAGTTTAATACAAAATTTATAGAAGAAATTCTATCATTACTGATAATTGAGTAAGAAAATTCTCCTTTAAAAAAAGACATATATTAAAGTATATTTTATATGTCCTTTATTCTAATATGTAGCACAAAACTGTTTAATCCAATCAAAACTTTCATATGAATTTAACGCATATATTAAAGCTGCACGTATTTCTTCTGTGGATTGCTTCATCTTAATGATTCTAAATTCAAGCACTTCATATCATATCTGTTAACTTTCTCTTGATTGGAATCTTCAATTACTTTCAAAGACAAAAGAGTTTTGTAAAATATCATTCAAAATATATTACAAATATTTATAATAGGCGCTCCTCACTATTACCATCCACAATAGGTGGATTGTGGAATACAATTCAATATTTGAATGATTTCTCGTATTTGTGAATGAATATAATTCCATCATTTCGTCCCACAACGATCATTCCACATTTTCAATATAGTATAATTTTATTCCATTGATCGAAAAAAGCTAATTTAAAATGTTATAAAATATTCCACGATTATATTAATGTGTATTTGATATGTCCTTTTTTGTAACTCAAGCATTTGTTGCGTGGACTGTGGAGGAAACTTTTCTGTATTCATAGCAAGTGTATGTTATCTGTTCTTCATTGTACGTATTTTGTGTGTGGATTGTGGACATTTTAATTGTCATTCTAATTATTTTCTAAATACTTGGCACTTCATATAATTTACTATTTTTTCAAACACATAATACTTTTGTAAAATATTGTTGCTTTGAAACACTTTCAAATTTTGTTAATAACATTAAATCAAAACAGATATAATTTTCTTCTCATTGTAGCTCTTACATATTTTGGGTTTGGATTGTGAATTCCAAAATTTTTATGTAGAATAATTTTCATCCAACTTTAAATATTTAACAAAAAAACTAGTATAATAAAATATTCAAATCATATTAAAGTATATGTTCTCTTTATTGTAATATGTAACTCAAGCATTGTTCGTGTGGATTGTGGAATCTAATGAAGTTTAATTAAACCATTCTCATTGATTAATTCAATTAAAAATCACAGCTAAACCGAACAAACCACGATAGTGCTGTGAATTACTCTTTTACTGGGCTCATTTATATTTTTTATCTCGATTTTAAATTTTACATATCTTGTGGTATAAGAAAATTAAAAAAGTTGTGGGTATTATCGAGAAAAAATAAAATTAATCTTAAAAAATAAATAATAAAATATTTAAAAAAAAAATAATAACATAAAACCTTTTTATTTTCAGGATTCTGGTTATTCCATTGCCATTTCTTGTTCCATATCGTAATCGGTATGAACTTAATCTTACAAGTAGGAACTCAAGCCGATTTACCACCAGT
Source organism: Megaselia abdita (assembly GCA_001015175.1). NCBI lineage: Eukaryota > Metazoa > Arthropoda > Insecta > Diptera > Phoridae > Megaselia > Megaselia abdita. Next base: position 12,862 of record JXPG01022100.1, read on the forward strand.
CCCTCCAGGATTCCCAACCTGCGGTGATCACACTCCTGCAATCCCAATAAACTGATTCATTCCGTTGAAATTGTTCTAATTTATTATAAACAAAAATGTATATATTGGCATTTAAAAAACGAAAAATCCCAACCAACAAGAAAAAAATACTCAAACTTTTTTTACTATTTTCATCATCAAAAACATCATTTTCACTTTTATTTGAATTGCATAAAAATTCAAAAAACAATAAAAAAAAACCTTCAAAGTATATATAAAAAATCTAAAAATTGCAAAGAAAGAACAATGTATATACACTTATGCACACACCTTTTTATATACTATCTTATATACTTTCTACACATATACTTATATAAATAATAACTACTATATACCGAGAATGACAAACAAACAAATTCCTTTGTAAAAATATTTATCCGATGAAGCGAATGTTTTAAGAATTTAGTTCAATTTTTTTTTGATAATTTTAATTAATAATTTTTTTTATGAATATTATTTTTATTTTGGAAAGAATTTATAGTTTAATTTGAAATTTGATTTGCAAATATTTAATGAAATTTTTTTCGAAATACAAAAATGGGTGCAAATGAATGATAATACTCTTCATGTACATATAAAATATTTAAATAAAATATATTTAAAATAAACATAAATTATTTTCGATTTTCTTCTTCTTTTTTCTTGAATGAAATATCTTTAGGTTTTGAATCCACTTGACGCCATCTGTGATATCAAACGAAGGGATGCAATCTGTGTCAGTAGTTTGAAGACAGCCAAACGAGTGGACAAGGACATCTTAGCTGAGCGTCCTGATGTTAAGATTTTCCTACCATTCAGATTCTACGTCTACCGACCGGAGGATCTTTTCATCCCCAACACTTACAACACGTATTTAGGTGAGGCAGATATTTATTTTTTGTATTTCATATTGTTTCAACGCATGTTGTTTTTTTTTTTTGCAATAAAAATACCCGAAAAACTTTGAAATGCAAAATAAAAAAACGTTACTTAGAATATACAAAACATTTAAATTACAAACTTTTTAAATATTTGAATTTAATATTTTTTTAAATCTTAAAACTTATATAATACGTAGGATATTGCTTTAAAAATGTATGTTTTGTTTATGAACATTTTGAATCAGGAGGCCTTAGAATTTTCACTTTCAAATATTAATTTAGGGTAAAGTAAGCTCTCAATTGAAGGCTATAAAAACGGCTTTCGCTGTAGGTGAAGACGTTATGAGAAAAGTTGACTCTTTATTATTGTATCTTATATGTTTAAAAATATGATGTTTGGTTTTCCACATTCGATAGCTACTTAAGATTATATTAAGATAAAAAATATTAAATTTTCCCAAATCATC
>JXPG01022114.1:8318-19765 GCA_001015175.1 Megaselia abdita
TACACCGATTGAGGTGTAACGATTTACACTTCAATTTTTACCTCTTCAAGTATGTTTGTAGAATGCTTGAAGAGCAATGAAAAAAACACTTTTTATAACGTACACGATGACAACGATCTGCATTTTTAAATAAACAAGAAGAAACACAATCCACAAGTTCAATGTTGACGACCGACTATTTTCTTCTGAGGAAATAAATACTTTGATCGGCTAATATTATAATGTTTAGGAGCCAGGCGTAAAAAGCAAATAAAACTAATTGCCCCACTAATAGGTGTCGCTGCAGACCAGCTGCAACACGTAGAATCCAAAAAGTGTTTTTTTCAGTGAGGTATTGTGTACCGCTAAAAGTAATAGAACCTTTGAATACCCTTTGCTTCTTGGGATACGTATATGTGTTGATTAGCTCACCAGGCTTTGTTTCTTTTGGTGGCGTTCGCGTACTAAAAGATGATCTGTGCATTTTTCTAAAAACTGAAGGGTGCCACCTTTAGAAACGCAACAGTTAACTTCTCCTTCAACTAGTGTTATGTCCAACTTGTAAAGAAATCCATTCTGCTTTCGTGATCCCCTTAAAAGTTGCTTCTCATTTACGTATAGAATGCAGAATTGGTTTTTGTAGACTTGAATATGCTGTATATTCGAGAATTTAGCATTGAAGTTATCATTACCATTACTGACCATCTATATCTAGCTGGTGAGACAGCAAATTATTCTTAAATTGAAGAATAAAAGGGAAAACTCTATCAAATAATATATCGTTAGTGTTAACTTTAATGATTTTTTCACGCCACTGTCTTTATACAAATTATATTAATATTGTCGAGGGGTGGGACATTTCTCCAAAAACAAACGTGCCAAAATGTATTTTTATTGCTAAAGTTATTTTGAAAACAAAAGATGTGTGATAGTTTATAATAAAAAAATTTAAAAAATGTAACAATTTCAGCTCAACCAAAAGTTTGCAGTTCGCAGCTCTGGAAAAGTTTAAGAAATCCAAGACTCAAGATACGAAGAGAAGGTGGTCAATGTTTATGATATTGTAGATGAATCGGAGTTCTCGAAGAGATCAAAAGACCTGTACAACGATTGGATCGAAGATGGTAAGTGGTTTTGATAATTCTGTGATTTTGGACTTAAACAGTACTTAGGTTTAAATTTAGAAAGTAAATAATCCCCGAAAATTAGGAGAGGGCAGAGAAGTGTTAAGTGACCATTTCGCCGTTTGTTCAAAATTTCATGAACAGCTCAAATTTTAAAAATCTGAAAAGAGACAAGTTCAGAAATTTGTTTCAGAGCTTCCTTAGTAAAAAGGCCAGAAAAAATTTGATTTCATTTTTCGTAATTTCAACTCTATCTTGAAAGTGATATAGCTTAAATGAGGAAGCGCAACCTTTTTCATAAAATGTTGACCGATTTCCTCTAAATATCAGCTTTCAAAACTAAGCCACTCACGAAATCATGGCCGAAAGACTACTAAATTAAAAACATAAATTAAACACATCATATCATTTAAAAATCATTGTATTTAAAAAAAAATGTGTAATTCCAAAGAAAGAAGCCAAAGGATAAGGGAAAAGCAGAACACGCAAGGAGGAGAAACCAAGCCCTCAGATGAAATACGATTATATTGAACATATATTCGGGGCTAACACGGGTTCTTTGGAAATATTCATCCTTGACCGAAAAATCAAGGGTCCTTGTTAGTTGAATATCTCCAACTATTCCCCTCTCACTTGGTGCGACTTGGAAATTACCTGTAAATATAAAGGCATCATAGTTATGGAAGGCCAGAAATCCTCTCCTCCACCAGACCTGGAACAGTTTACCTTCCGACCGATCTTCACAAGAAATTAGGAGAACACAAGGCCAAATATGGAGTTCAAGAACTTGATTCCGAAAAGGCTTTGCTAAACTGGTTCATAAACTATTATAAGAGAAAATATCCTGATTTTAGTTGGATATCATATCATTTGTGAATTCAAGCTTTAAAATTCGAAAACTGGTCTAACTTGGGAAAACTAAGAATGTCGGATCTGAGATGAATGCGGGGTTGTGTTGATAGCATGGTACGAAGTAAGGCCTGAAACATCTGTCGTGAATATATTGTGATGTCATAGGAGCTTGCTGTGTCGCATCAACTATTCTTGATGAGACGTCTTCATTCATTAAACAGAAGAGTTAGATGCTGATTTGGTGAGCGAGGCCGTTACCTCTAGCATCAGGGTCAAGATCGGAGTACCAAAGCGAAAGATGGGTTGAAGTCTCATATGATGATATCGATGGTATTATTTAGGAGGTGTTCCGTGTTGATACGCATTCTGATTGGACATAAGGAGTTGGTTGTATGTAGATGTTGGTTTTTCTTGATGTTATGGTGATCGTTTTTTGCTATTTTTGATAAGCCAAATCAATTTGATTTTGTTGTTTAATTTCGACTTATTTCTTTGTTTTTCAGAATACCCTCTCCAGCTCCCCACAAAGGTTATCAAAGGCATGCTATTTTTACAAAATCACAAGCTACGAAAGAATGTTTCCAAGAGATGAAATCGATATTTTGACTTGTATGATGTAAGTATTGTCTTTTACTCACATTAAATGCTCAACATTTTTAACAATCAATTGAAATTATTCCTATATGTCGTTTCTTCAGAACAAAAATTCCAATACTTACATCCAAACTGACTAAACACAATTTCCAAATAACTAACATGACTAAGCTGAATTGCTTAAAAATGTTTACAATTTCAAACAGAAACAAATGCAGAAAACCTTCCCATTTTGCTGACAAAATAAACAATCAATCAAGTTAACTAGTTAGTTACTGTCTCTTCTATTCCATCTCCGCTCCACTCGACTCCAGTCCAGTCCACCTACGTGAATTGTTGTCTGTTCGATTGTCCATTCATTCATTCAACCAGCGTAAAGGACGGTCTATAATTGACTGGTAAATAAGCACAAAAGCATGTGTTTTAGTGTCATTAGGTTGGGAAAATATGGAAATGTTGCATGACATGACGGCCGACCGTTCAGCAAATGTGCTGAGGTAATTTACGTTGCTATTTATTTATGGAAAACAGAAAACAAAAGAGTGCTGCCATTATTTTCCATTTAGCACCTAAAAGAATGCAAATTCAGGGCGAGCAAACTAAATGTAAATGTATAGGGTGAGTGTGATCGGTTAATTAATAATTGTGTCTCTCCTCCTTGTTTGCTATGTCAAATTATGTCAGAAAACTTTGTCACTTCCATCATTAATTTACATGTCAGGTTAATGGTTGAGATTCTTGACTTGACTGACTTTGGGTAGAACACAAAACTTTTCCTTCCTGTTCTCTCTTTCGTCCTTACTGCTTCGTTGATGATGGTTGCTGCTAATAATTGTTTATTTATTGTAAAAAGTAAATCATGTGCGAACTGTAGCAGGAAGACTTAAATGAAACGAAATGAAACCGAATCATAAAAACAAAAAAACCACAATAAACAATTGTCGTGATTTATGAAGGACGATAAAGTCGAGAGGGAAAGGAAATTTCTGTCTTGTGAAAGCGAATATATAGAAATTTTCGTTACACTGTTTTGTTGGGTCATGTCACTTGAATGCACAAGAAATTATTAATTGTGCACTGAGGGAAGTGAACATTTCAATTTGAGGTTGCTCTTTCTTATTTCTTCTTCCTTCTTTTAGCTTACTTGAAATATTTCCTTCTTTTCCATAACGAGTGTGAGTTTATGTGATGTTGATTTTGAGAATACACTTTTCGTAATGGAAGTAGAGTTCATTTTCGTTTACTTTCAAGAATTTCAAAAATAATATTTCACCATAGAAATTGTATTTTCCTTTTTGAAAATTCTCTTCCAAAGTCATATTATTAAAGTTGATTGTTTTTACGATATGTGTTTTTAGTTTAAAACAATGACTGTTTCAGAATTTAAACTCAAACGCGATCTAGTATTTATAAATCGAAATAGGGTTATTTGTAATAGATATTTAGACTTTAAAAATTAATAATGGTGAGTCGAGTTTGGACAACATTTATCTTTGAAATCAGCGGTGTACAGAAGGACAAAGCGTATTTTATGGGCTTAAAATAAAACTCAATCAATGGCAACATGCATATTTCTTATCTTTTGCATGTTGACTGTCCAAAAATATTAGATCATTTTTCTTAAATAAATTTTATATATATTTGTGTATACTATACAATATACTAATCAATAACTAATTTTTATAAACTCGAAATAGATTTTTCTTCTAGAAAGTCGTTTAATTTATTAAATGAAGAAACTTTGATTATAAATCAAATTTTGAATCTTTTACAAATTTTTGAAAGTCTCGTTAAAAATAACTTTTTAAAGATCATTTTAGAAAGTCTTCGTGAATTAAAGCTCTACACTGAAAAAAATAAATGTGTATTCTACATATTTTAATGTACAGTATGTACATATTTTAATGTGCAGTAGGACATATTTCAAATATAATATTTTTTTTACGTATTTCATTTGATGAATATTCTACACACGAAATAAGTGTGTTACCCATTTTAATAATCAGGAAAATACACATTGTATTGAGTCTATTACATATTTTATTTGAGCAGTACATATTCTGTTCATGCTGCACACATTTCATTTAAACAAATTTACACATTTTATTTGTTGTCAAAATTCTACACATTTCAATGAGTACCTTACACTCTAAAATATGTAGCCTACACAATAAATCTGTGTTGAGAAATGATCAAAATAATGTGTACGGTATCTATACATATGTGGATGGGTGTCGTACTTATTAAATACGGGTTTTACATATTTAGCGAATACATATTTAAAAAAAACCTAAAAATTGAGGACAGTAAAAAATATATTCAACACAAACATACTGTCTGCAAAATATAGGAATTTTTACAGATGCTTCGATTTTGACTAAACTTGCTGGGTATATACACTGAAGTCTGGAATACAGAATAAAGGCAACGTTTTGTTAAGATAGGTTTACGTTACGTATTTGGAGAAATTACTTAAAGAAGTATTGTTATTTAGTGTTTTGTAGGTATTTTTTAATAGTGGTATATCTTATATTTGTATCTGGAAGTGTTCTCAACATTTATTTCTGGGATGAGGACAGGTTCCAATATTCCAAAAATGGTTCTATTGTCAAAAATTTTAATTTAAGTACCATTATGTTTGCAGAGTAGTTGTAGTTAGGTAGTTGGTTGGTGTAGGTGCTAGCACTCTCGCCGTTCAGTCTGACGATTCTGAGTTCGATCCTCAGTGCACACGTCAGAATTTTTCGTAAGAAATTTTCTTTCGTGTGAGTCGGATATACTACCTGACGCCACCCTCGTCGTTTCGATGTTGATGAAATAAAAGGGTACCTCTAATACACTCGTTAAAATAGCAGACAGCTCATCACTGACTCTGTTCAGAGGAAGAGGGAAAACTAACAACACTGATGTAGAAAAGCCAGCTAGTAGACACATAGGAAGCAAACATTCCTTAATATCACTGCTACACCTTGTTGTATGATTTAGCTTAGTTTTTATGTTTGCAGAAGCTTGAACGATAAACATTTTCTATTTTTAATATATAATAACACATTTAATAATATGATTTCGTTTGGAACTTTACGTTCATTTTTAATGAGGGTTTAGTGATTCTCCCTCACACTGTTAATTCCTATAAGGAATATCAGTGAAAAACCTAAAATTGTAGAAGAAATTCTGCCTTTGACGAGAAGATTAAGTGAGAAAATTTCCCACTTAAAAATACATCTCAAGAAATCATAATTGTGTAAAATTAATATATTATTTTTTCGGATAATACTTATTTAATATTAGAATAACTTCCTTGTCTTTGATTAAATTGCGTGCTGCAAAAATCATTGAAGAAGATAAAAATATTCCCAAACCTAGTAAAAGATATAAATACTTATACTCTTTAAATTAAAAAAAAGGCTTTTCCCTCAGTGAAACTACGAAACATACAAAAACCAATAGAGCAAGCGAACAAAAATCCGCAACCATTCCTCTATGGATTAATTAAAAATGATTAATTATAGAGGTAACGTTGAGGTTGACAAAGGATTTTAAAAAGTCAACAGCGGAAACATTTATAATAGTTTTATAATGTGAAAATGCTGAAAATGAAAACAATAAAAATATCAAAGTCAAAATGGTTGTCCCACATAGATAGATGTTATATATTATATATCCCAAACCACTCAACACGGTGTTATAAACCATAACCATAATAACATTACCAACCATTTATTCATTCGTACGAATTGACAAGAACAATGCCAGGGCAATTAATGGTCGTATTAAACCAAAGTGAAATCACGCTAATTTGTTTTCATATCAACAACAACAAAACATGTCTATGATGTGATGCTTTAGTGCTGTTCATTTGTCTAAAAGTTTGGCAGAACTAGTCCAAACAGAATCTCATCTGAGGCTTCCCAAATTGAATCAAATCGTGGTCAATATGGTATTGAAAAGCAGAGATATCTATTTATCTAGTTTGGTTTGTTGATTATCAAAACAAATACCATGTTTTGTGTTAATTGCATCACAGTTGCATATCGAATATCCCAAATAGATTCGTTATTGTCAGTGATGGGTTTCACTTTTCAGATTGACAGTGGCAAAAAAATATATTGGTGTCAAGTATTGACAGTATTCACTTTTATTGTTTATTTAATGCAACAATATTTTCACATGAAAGTCATTTAAAATGTGTTGGGCATTTTCAGGATTTATCTATTTTCTGAATATTCGGATCATTTTTAAACAAGGTTCAGTTCAGTGTTATTTTTGATAATTCGAATTTTAATTCAACGTTTTATTTCTTAAATGACATTTTGAATAATAAAAAGAGCTTAAGTGTCTGAAAATGAGCTATTTCAGCCTCTAGGCTATAATTTCATTTCGAAGATTCCTTTTTTATTTATTTTTTTTTATCTATTGTTTTGGTGTAGCTGAAGGAATCTNATGATTTCGAAACAACTCAACCTAATTTTACAAGTATCTATTGTTTTGGTGTAGCTGAAGGAATCTTAATGTTAGCTTACAACAGTTTCAGGAATCATGAAACTAAAAAACACAAAGAAATAATACACATGAATTGAAAGAAACCTTTCATTAATGACACTCTGTTTTTAAGACCATTTTAGATTAGTAGAGAAAGATGTTTGTGAATATTTTAATAACAACCCTTCACATTCATCATGCATTTCCCGTCGATTCATAATATACCAATCGTTTGTTTCCAGTTCGCTCTTGTAGATCTACAGTTTAGTGTTTCTTAGTATAAACTTAAATCTAAGATTAATGCTCAACCCATAAAGCATATGTGTGTGAAGATCAGAGTTAGATTTTCCTGAATATCTAGTAGGACGCAGGTATTCTACGAAACTTTCTCCAACTCTTTTTATGAGGACAGCTGCGATTTCGACTCTTGTTTGTTTTTAGCTCTCCTATAGCTATATGGCAGCTTTAATCCCATCTTATTCACATGATTTCTGACATCGTTACCGAGAAGCTCTGCCTATTTATCCATTGCCGAGAAGTTCCGAAAAATACTCCCTCCGCATATAGCGAAAATCATCGTTTTCCAGATGTATCGTTGCAGAAGGTTGATGGTATTGTTGAACCCTTCTGCCGTGTTACTCAAATCCTTTCAATAATAACTGGGATTCATCCCATTACGCTGCTTCTCATGTAACCTCTAACAGCAAAATCGATTCTATACATTCTCTGATCTTTTTTAGCACTGAAATAGAGTCTCCCTTCCTCTTTCTATCTCTCAGTATGTCGCTACCATCAAATCTCAAATCCTAAAGAGCTGTAATGTCGACCTTATAACAGGCTAGAGTGCCAAGAAGCTCTTCCCTGGTCGAAGTAGTATGCGAACATAACGTTTAATGGTCGTTTGTTGTAAATCCAGTTGATCCATTGCTGATTCAATCATTTCACGAATAGTTAAATATGTGCAACACAAATTAACCAAAAAAAAAAGTCAAAGAAAATCTTATAATTACTGATGGTATATTAAAACAGACAGAGAAATTTTGGGGGTACGAGATTGTCAGTTCAAATTCGATTTACCCAGGAAAGAAAATTAAAACAAATATTTTCCGAGAGAGAAATTCTCTTCAGTAAACAAACAACAATGGAACGGGAAACATGTCTTACTTTGGGTCCGGGTTTTTTTTAATAATTTTTCTCTGGTTTTTTCTCAAACAAACTTTTTGAAAATTCTCAGGTTTGTTTGAATTTTATCTCTGAGAGAATTTTGATTGACTTTTGCATACCCCAATGTACTTGTCATTGATAAATGTTTGAGTTCTGTCCTATCTGTTTTAATATAACATCTGTACTTATAATATTCTAAACTTTGATATCTGGTTTTGAAGGTATTAAGGAGGACATCAAAAACCTCACCATTATTTAGGAATTTGAAAATGTTCATCAACTTCCATCAGAGTTTTTGAATGGGCGTAGATATTGAGCATCTAAAACCGAACGCGTTTTTATGGTTTCTAATATTCCTAATTTGATTTATAATATAATCTTGTTCTATAATTAACATAAAATTATATTAGTGCAACTATATAAATTATAGCACACGACTGATTTTCTTGATTCAAGTTATTTCCAGTGAACGTAGTTTTAAAATAACGCTTTATGCTACCAACACATTCTTACTTCCGGTGGTAATCTAAAGAAACATTACAAAAAATGGATTTATAGTGAGGGGGTATTTTGAACAAATCAGTATTCTGCGATCAATTGCAATATTTTGTGAATTTTTCCGACATAACATACACTTACCCATTATAAGCAACGAAACCAATGGACCAGTTCTGATGAGGAAACGTTCAATTCGGAGGAACAAGGGAGAAAAGAATAGAATCGAAAAGTTAAAGTAGTTGTTCACTTCATCATTACGAAAACTTTGTGTCAACATCATGAATTACAAATCAATAGTAAGGGAACGAAGCATTTCCGCTTCCGTCATCGTCTCTTCTTCAACTTCACTTCTCTATATTTGCCATTTTTGAGGAAAGATAGTTATTTTATACTTTTATCATCTTTTTTTCGGTTCCAGAGTAGTCAACACTACTCGTCGTCGCTTCGTATCGTATCAAGAACATTGAGTTTTGGGAATTTAAATTTCCCTTTTAAATTAAAACTTTTTGGATTTCTCCTCAATTTTTTTGTTGCTTTTTGCTTCTGGGAAGTTAAATAAATTCAACATAGTTATATTTCTTTTCTTTAGCTTTTCAAGTCACCACCCTTCATAAAACTGCATTGGAAATGGTTGACTCGACTCAAATAAAAAACGAAAACATTTTTTCTAAGAGGGTTTGTTTGACTAACTTTAGTTGGATTTTATGAAATCCTTTCCGAATTCTTTGGCTGTAGTCTGAGTGTCATTTATTTCATCGCCCTTGCGATTAACTATAAAGTTTTTTATTTGTAAACTTATTTATTGGAATATTAAGATAATATGGTTTGGTTGTATTTCGTTTTGTTACGTTGAAATTGGCCTTATATAATTACTATTGTTTTTTGGTTTGCGTTACTGAACATATCTTGGGATCTGGTGTTGTAATTAATAATTTAAAAACACGTTCTGTGTGTTTTTTTAATTATTAATAACTAAATAAAATATTTTCAACATTTAAATCTAGAACTAATACAATTAAAGCCTTTGCATTTCATATAATATTGTCTTAATTAACAACAACAAAACTCGCATTCAATCCACCATTAATATAAAACATATCCGAAAAAAAACCTCTTTCACAAAATTTGTAAAAATATTTATGCATGTTGAATTCGTTACCACTATTTAACTCCTGTCCTTCATTACCAACTTTAGTCGTACAAGAGGAGATTCCTTGAGTATTCAGTCGGTAAATCTGTTCCAGCCAGGAAAGTGTAAATTTAAAACAAACACAGAAAGTTGTAAACAACAAACCCAACTATATAAACTTTCATATAATATTTTAGTTTCACTTGTTTAGATTCATTCTTCCACAGCACAACACTACACTCACTCACCTATCTTTCGTCCATTTCCCTTCATTTTATATATACAATGCTTTTATTAGGGTTGTCCTTTTAAGTTTTGTGACTTAACTGAACTGAACGTAAACTGAACAACAAAATAATGGAACTGAAACAATATTTATTTTTTATTTATTTAACATAAGTTACTATTTTGAATAGTGAAATTAGCTTTTTTTTTTTTTTTAGTAAAGGTTGGTTTTTGACTTTTTTGATAATGATCCGAATTTAATTGAACTTGGAGAAATGTCTTATCTCATGTTTTTTTTGTGTAAAACGCAAAGGGGTCCCCCTCTGTGATTTTTAGGATGATAAATTGCTTTTTTTTTTTTAAACTTTTCTTCTAGAAAGTATTTTAATTGATTAAAATAACAAGTTTTCATATAAACATGATAATTTTGTCCGCAAATTTTTGTAAAAAATGCAATTTATGAAAAAAAATGTATTTTAATTGATTAAGCTAAGAAATTTTCATAAAAAAAATTAAACATTTCGTTTTCCACATTTTTTTGAAAAATGCCGAAAAATCAACTTCTTTAAAACTTTTTTTCTAGAAATTCCTTTAATTGAAGAAATTGAATTAATTGATTCAATTAAGAAGTTTTCATGTAAACATGATAATTTTGTCCGCATATTTTTGTGAAAAATGCTATTTATGACATTTTGTACCGAAACAATCAATTTCTTCAAACTTTTCTTCTAGAAAGCCTTTTAATTCATTAAATTAAGAAGTTAAAAAAAAAAATAAACATTTTTGTGAAAAATGCAAAGGGGTACCCCTTTATAATTTTTAGGACGGAAAAATCAACATCTTTAAATTATTAAGAAGTTTTCATATAAACATGATAATTTTGTCCGCATTTTGGGCCGAAAAAATCAATTTCCTTCCAACATTTCTTCTAGAAAGTATTTTAATTGATTAAACTAAGAAGTTTTCATAAAAAAATTAAACATTTGTTGTTTTGTTTGTGAAAAATGCAAGGGGCTACCCCTTTGTGATTTTTAGGGCCGAAAATTATACTTCTTTAAATTAGCTTTTTTAACGATACTTTTCTTCTAAAAATCTTTTAATTGATTAAATTAAGAAGTTTTCATTAAAAATTTAAAATGTTGTTCAAATATTTTTGTAAAAAATGCAATTTNCATTTGTTGTTTTGTTTGTGAAAAATGCAAGGGGCTACCCCTTTGTGATTTTTAGGGCCGAAAATTATACTTCTTTAAATTAGCTTTTTTAACGATACTTTTCTTCTAAAAATCTTTTAATTGATTAAATTAAGAAGTTTTCATTAAAAATTTAAAATGTTGTTCAAATATTTTTGTAAAAAATGCAATTTATAACATTTTGTGTCGAAAAAATCAATTTCCTTCCAA
>JXPG01022135.1:0-14244 GCA_001015175.1 Megaselia abdita
TAAGCTACTTCTGACACTATTACATATTAAAGGAATCACAAACTGGAACAATCACAAACTGGACTCCTCAGACAAACTCTGTGTAGATTCTGAATGGACACCACGCACGGTTCAGATTATCATCATATGTATGTTAGATTTTATGTATGATTGATTCATATCCAAAATGGTGTTGTATAAAGATCTTACTAAGAGTCTGGAAATGTTCCCCATGATGAGAAATTTGATGTATGGCTTCGCACTTTCTAACTTATATATTTGGACCAAACTTGCTATGTTGAGGTTCTTTCGCGTTTTGATTTAATATTTGCTTTATTTAAAGATTTTACATTGTCTTAGTCAACTTTGTGGTTTTAGTCTAAAGAATGTTTAGCATTCCTGATGTGGAAGATTTATTGTTAATTTATTTTGTTGTTCATCCATCTGGGTTTGGTTTGTCCTATATACTTTAAGCTACATTCAATAGATAACATATTATTGNTATCCATCTGGGTTTGGTTTGTCCTATATATCTTAAGCTACATTCAATAGATAACATATTATTGAAATAACTAGCTTTTTTTACTAATTTTAATCTTATTCTTTCTGTATAAAATTTACTACAAAACTTGTAAAATAAGATTCACTACGTAAGTAGTAAATTAGTTGTTAAATTTACTATTACTATTATTTTGTAGTAAAAGTTTCTATAAATAGATAAATTTACTATAAAAAAGATAGCAAACATTACTACAATGTTACTACTAAGTAGTTAAAGTTTTAGTAACGATTTCAGCTTAGTANATGTAATGTATTTTGTTGTTTACTACAAAAAGTAGTAATATTTACCATTAGGTAGTAAATTCTACTAGCATACTCGCTTCAGTTGAAATCCCAGCATTAGCATTTTTTTTGCATGTATGTATACTTTTAACAATAACAAATGTTAATAACCTAATAAAATAAAAAACCTTATTTTTAAAAGCAATTTAAAAAACAGCATTTATTTTTATGTATTCAATATGAGTTACTATTTCGAGTAGTAAAATTTACTACTTTTTAGTAAGTAGTAAAAATTATTAAAATTTTACTATTTAAAATGTATTAATTTTGTTCTGTGTATATACAATTTACCAAACAAAAAGAGAAAACCTTTCTAAAGAATATATTAATTCAAATCAAGGTGACATAATTTCTTTAAAAATAAAGACATAATTTGTATTATTAAAATAAAACAAAATATATTTTTACACAGTGATGATTTCTTGATATGTGAGGTATTTTTAAGGGAGAATTTTCTTACTTAGTCATATCATTAATGGTAGAATTTCTTCTACAATTTTAGTTTTACACCTATATTCCTTATAGTGAAATTCCTTAGCTAACAGTGAAAGGGAGAATCTATATAAGATCAAGATAATGTTTCCCATCCGGATACTTTTGCAAAAAAGATAACGTTTCTCTTTTATAGTATGCAAAAAAAATTATTTAAAAAAATGTATGTGTTCACGTAAAACTAATTTCTATATTATTAGGGATCTCCGCAGATCAACCGCAGAGTTTTTTCGGTAATATTCGTTTTCGAATCTAACTAGCTCTTGCAAGACCAAACCGGAATTCTGGTTTCAATCTTAAGTAGTATATAGTATATTAATGAAAGACATTAAAATGTCACCACCAGAGGAAGAATTTTTAACGCCTAAACTTGAGCTGGCTAAGTGGAACATATATTTATAAAACTTTTTGTTCGGATTACACATTCAGGCACAACACACATTTAGTGAAGAGATGAATTGTACTTCCCGATTTCGACTAGTCAGGGTCACTAAAGATTATTAATGACCAACAAAAACATTAGTTCCACAAATGAAATTTGTTGGTTTGGAACATTTAATATGTGGATTGTGGAATTTATTTAAAAATTATTATCAAAGTAAGAAGAATCGTTCTTCAAGTGCAGTCCAACATAACTTCCATTTTATTAAATATAAGTTTTCCTTAGTTTAGCTCTCTCTAAAAACGTCGAGCACACCTCTTCTTTTAAAATTCGTAATACTAAGAAACCTTGGTAAATAATTTGTTTCAATTATATTGTATAAATGATGAAAAATATCTAAAAAAAAAAACCATTTGTCGACAATTTTGTATTTATAAATTTATAAATCATAAATTTTAGATGAATTGAGTGAGTAGTGTGCATTCCACGTACTTAAAGCTTTTGTAATAGAATTTCTTATTTTAGACAAAGTAAAAAGTAAGTAATGTAAAATAAAAAAAATTGGGAAAATAAAAATTGAATTAACTTCCATTAATTACTTTGCATTTTAATTACTCTTGAGGAAGTGTATAATGAAGATATATGATAATATATTTTCTTACGTTATTGACTCATTATGTTTTAATGATAATTGCGGTTTTAAATTTTGCGGTAGAATTCTAAAGGGCCATTTTGAGTCTTTATAAACATGCGTAAAACATCATACAAAAATAGTAAACTTTACGCTGATTTATAATATCTTTAGAGTTAAGATGAAAAATATTCACCGGCATATGTTTAGCTATAGCAAGTAAAAATTTTAAAAATCACACAACGAACCAAATTTGGCTCAAAGTGTAGCAATGATATTAAGGAATGGTTTGTTCTTATGTATTTTTCAGATACTCTTCCAAATAAAAAAAACCAAAAAAATGTGTTCCCTATAATTTAAATTTTAGATTCTTAAAACTAGAAGAAATACTTGAATTGTCTTTCTTTAAATATTCAAACAACCAATACTCAAATGTTGAAACAAATTTATTTAAATTTAAACGAAAACATTTGAAATCTTTAAACCATAGACCCTATTTGTTGGTAATTTTTGAACAACTAAAATGCTTTAATGTTGAAAGAATATGGAAGGAGAAAATAGCGCACAGCCAGAACCTGCTTGAATGTTCATCTTTTAACACAGTTCTAAAAAAAGAAGAGCAGAAAGTATATAGAGAAGTAAGAAAAGCATGTGGTTTTTTATTAGATTTAATATTTTGTTTTGTTTCAAATCACTTAGTAATAAAAATAAGTAGAGAAAAAACGTATAGAAAAAGCAGACATTTGTTATCAGTCTGTCTTAATGAGATTTTATCTTTTTTGGCAACCTCATAAGGAAAAGAAAATGCGCTTTCTATTTTCTTTGAGGCATTCAAAATATAACAGTCAATTGTATATAATATCTTTCTAAGGATACCCCGCACTTTGTATAATATTAAGAATTACGAATTGTTAATTAGACATTAATATCTGAAAGATTCGAAAATACACATTGTTTTGTTTCCATTTTATACCCGTTGAGGAAAATCAAGCAAAGTCCAGTGGTTCCAAGAAAAAATAACAATGCAGGGTAACATTCATTTATCAGATGCCTCTAAGCGAACTCCTCAAGAAGGGTCTTAAGGTTGTAATAAAATAATTAACAAGAATAACTGCAGTAGGGTTGAAAGGGCATTCTGAAGGGCCTAAGTGGATAAAGAGTCTTCCACGAAGTTCCCCTTCAGGGGCTATAAGATGATAAACAGATAGACAGGGAATTCGGTGAGATGACATTCACGATACTTATAGGGCTTTGATGTGCCGATGAGCAATTAGAAGGCAAAAATATAAAGAGAGCTGCCTTGATGACCTTCGTGATTGACACTGAGGTCACTGATCCAACTTAAGGTTAGTACAAATCAATCTTGAAAAGATTGCTTCTGAAAATTTAGTTAGATAGGGGTAAAATCAAGTTGCTGGATATGAGTCAAGAAAACCAAACATCAGATACTTTTCATGAACATTTTTGAAAAGTTGATGAAAAATAGTAATTTTTTTTTCCTTAGAACAAAAAATTTTGAGATTTAAACTTATATTTTTCATCGACTTTTCTTTAAATTTTCAAGAAACTATGGATTGTTTGGTTTTCTTGACTTAGCAGGAGTATCAGAAAACGTTTAGATTAAAAGAATATTGTTATTTATTATGTAATTTAATGAATACATTTCTATTCAATTTAAAATAAATACTTTTTTTTAAATAGCTATAATAATTTTATAAAATTTATCTTAAGTAAAACCATCGCATGTTGTCGGATAAACTGCCATTTATTTTAGAAAATAAAAATCAATTTCTTGATAGCTGCACTGCAGAAACTATAAGACGACAAAGCGTAGCAATATCAGCACTTGTAAGACTTGATCAAGTGCAATCACCATTTCTTCAGAGAGACAGACAGTACCGATAAACATAGAATAAAAAAAAAATGGAAAAATGGAGAGAAAATGGAATCATCGTGGGTTATTTCAATGCTCATCATTCACTCTAGCACTCATCCCTACCCGCGGACACAATAGTAAACAACCTTACAGACCAGGTTAGCGACTCAGATCATGGATCAGTAAATGAATATTCCCCCACAAGGATTCAAGAAGACACAATTAGTTCTCCTGATTTCACCCCTTGCCTATCAAGAGTACCTTTTCTCAACCAACTGGTACACAGAAATAGCCTTAGGATCAGACCATCTACCGATCTCCATCGAGATGAAACGAAACATCTTGAAGGAGAAGGCTGAGAATCATACTTACTAACTTCGTCAAAGATAACTGAATAAGGTTTCTGCAACCAACTGGAAGAACTCCTACTCACCACACCACACCACAACCAAACAATGGATACTCTCCAACAATATAAACCAACTGCGTTCAACAAACTTCCCCCATGGATCCACTCTGCACTTTAGTTGCCAACTACGCAAATCTTTACACCACAACTATATTAGACGAACTGACAGAGGCTCCAGATAGCCCAAAGCTCATCGCTATAATAACAGGATGCTACAAAATGTGAGACATTGAGCATCTACACCGAGACATCCAGATCTTAACTATCAATGAGCACTCCAAAATGCTGACAGTACAGAAGGCGTTGAAATGTAAGCCTTAATGACAAGAAGGTCTCAAACACGCTAGTAATTAGTTAGAAATTACCTAACTACGTTTTTCTCACATAGTCTTAAGAGATAAGGTCGTTCCGGTGTTACGCACTTGATATCTTCAAGACTTAAGAATGATGTCGTGTCTATATTCCATGGATGAAAATAGTGATTTTCTTGTCATGAAATTCGGTCATCAAGACCACAAATTGTTTTCAGGGTTTTCACTCAACGGATGATCACTCATCATGTGTTCAAATTTATATTTTAGTTTAACAAAAAAAAATGTATACATTCCTTTAAAAACTGAACTGCACAAGCGAAAAGATAATATAAAACGTTAGTTCGAGTTCATCTAATTGTTTATGAGATATAGTTTAAAATAGCATCTATATATCTATAAGGTGAGGCGATTCTAATTTCAATTGAATGGATGGGAAATAAACTCGAAAAAGAATAAACAAATAGCACAATAAGTATCAATATTGTTGAAATAACTCAGATGTTCTTTCTCCTTTTCTCACTCCTCATCTTCTTTTTTACACTGAATCTCCACCATATAACATAGATCACGACACGACCTACCACAATAAAAAAAAATGTTTGTTATATAAACAAAGTGAGGCGGCTGCCTCAATGAATTGTAAGTCACTAACTTACCAAAGGCAGTTATTTTCAGTGAATTTACAAATTAAGTTGTACTACAAGTTCTTATTACAGATATAAACTTTCTTCTTAAAAACTTGGAAATCGCAAATATAACAGTGTGCCAGAAGTGCCTCTGGAAATATGTCTGTCAGTAAAACAATTTATCTACTCAATCTTTGTCTGACATTTAACATTTGCATGTAGGCATTAGATGGAAGGAAAAGACTGACTGACTGAATAAAGGAAGGAATCTTTCTATCTATCTATATTCTATATGGTTCCTGGCTGGTGGGCGCAAATTTACTATTCTTTTTTCTTTTCAAATTTGTTGCACTTTGTCGGGTTAAGAAGATAATTTTCTTCTTCTGTAATTTTAAAACTACTAACAACACGCTTCCTTGATTTGAATGTAAGGTGTGTTTTTGATATATTTTTTATCTAAGTTTATTAACATAGTCCGGCGATGGAAAGTCTCTCAACAGGAATATATATTTTTGTTTTTCTTTTAAGCTAGCTTACTTTGTAAATCTGTCATCATAAACTTTAAAAGCTTGAAGACTTTTGAGTATTTTTGTTTAGGTATAGCCCAATAGACACCCGTTCGTCTTCATCTAGATATATATACAGACTCACTGACGTCATCGCCCAATTCCGACAAAGATAATCAAAGACATACATGTGGCTTAAGATCTGGGAAATCCACCACCGACAAGATTTTCATATGAATCCAAGAAAGGACACATGAATAGTATAGCTAAGAATACATCGAAGCCGTTCACTACATATAAGGGTTTTTGTCAAGGTGATGCATAATCATGTGACCTGTTTAATATTTGCCTGGAAATCATAGTTCGAAGGGCTAACATCCGACCTTCGCTAGTTTTGTTCAACTACTGGGATACGCTGACGATATTGACATCATAGCGCGAGAACAAAATGAAGAACGCAATTATTAAGATTGCACTTATTGTGAACGTTGAAGAAACCAAGTATTGTTTACCAGCAGCTTTACACTACTCAGAGTGTTCTTCAGCGTCATTTGACTTAACTTGATGAGTTTCATGGATATGTTAAATCTGTTCATAGCTGCAAATAGCTCATCTCTATTTGGCGTATCGTAAGTTTGTTTGAAGTCAACAAATAGGTGCTGAGTGTCGACTGGGTTTTCTCGAGGATTTGCCTCAATGTTAATATCTGGTCTGTAGTAGGCTTTCCTGGCATGATGACGTGAGGCTTCAGCCGTTCACACATGATAGGGGCAACGATCTTATAAGCGATATTCAGCAGGCTAATTAATGCCTCTGTGGTTTTTACAATCCCTTCTATCGCCTTCTTGTGAATTGGGCAAATAATGCTGACGTTCCACTCGTTTGACATCTCTTCCTTCATCCAAATCTTTTCAAGTACCTGATGGAAGGCTCTGTTGAAGTTCTAACACGCTACAACAGCTCTGCGGGGATGCCATCTGAACCAGGNGCCTCTGTGGTTTTTACAATCCCTTCTATCGCCTTCTTGTGAATTGGGCAAATAATGCTGACGTTCCACTCGTTTGACATCTCTTCCTTCATCCAAATCTTTTCAAGTACCTGATGGAAGGCTCTGTTGAAGTTCTAACACGCACCAACAGCTCTGCGGGGATGCCATCTGAACCAGGGATTTTGTTGGTTCTTAGTCTTTGGATTGCTATATCCACCTCGGTTCTTGTAGGTGGTGGAACATCTTCAGTGTTGTGGAAATGCTAAGAGCTTTGATTCTTCCTATCTTTAAATGTGTACATATTCAGGTTGTGGTTTATACATTTTAATGTGTGCAAAACACATTGAGAAGAGCCAAGTATTTTATGAAACGGAAGAAACCTCTTTCAATACAAACAACAATTTATTAAAGATCAAATATAAAAATTACAGTCTTTGATTTTTAATATTTCCCAGCAAATGTTAAAAAATCATAATAACCAATATGAAATATTTGATTTGAATAAAATTATATAACACGCTATTCGAAAAACAACTTGAAACGCAGATAGAATAAATTTCATTGAAGTTATAAAGACCTATCTTTACAACATCTGTTATACTTTGACGAAATCATTATAAGAGAGGAGTCCCTCGGACCTGAAACTTTTCATTATTTAAACAGTAAATATTCGATATTTGCTTTATAAATTCTTTGTTAAATTTGCTTGGGTATTAAATGATCAATTGAGCAAATAGAAACTGTATCGATTTCAAGCACCTCACTTATAAATCCGCGGTATTTGTTTGTAATCTACTGAAAATAAAGAATTTTGAAAAATAACTTTTATTTTTAACTTTTGATTTTGTTTGAGAGAACCTTCAACAAAGAACTGAATCAAGTTAAATTCCTTAGATAATTCTGATTTATAAAGTCGCGTCAAATGTTTACGCTATTCACTCTTTATCTACTTAGAAACCTGCGAATATTTATTCAAAAAGAATGATTTAGATAGCTTTTATCTATTTTACAAATGTTCTGTTGAATATAAAATAAGATAATGATACGAACTTACTAACTACATTTTTCGTAAAATGGAAAGAACATTAGAAAACTTGAATTTGTTGTTCATATTAAGATATACGCGATTTGACTTGAAAGAATTCATTCGATTAAGTTTTCAAGATTAGTTTTAGTATAAATTCAAATTTCTTGACTTGATTATTGTTTTATAATTCGCTTTGTTTGAGATTCAACGTGTTTTTTGAGTGTCTTGCATTACAGATTTGAATATGTCAACTTTGTCCGATCCGTATTTACCAAAAAAATTATCAAATCTGCAAAGTGTTGGGAGATCTTACAAACATGTTGATAAGAATGTTTTAAAAGGAAATATTGGAGTTGATTCATTCTGAGGTTGAGTCTGTAGTATAGGTATCTCAAAATATTTATAATATTCATCGATGACTACTTTTAAATCTTCGTTTATTTCATCCAAAAGAAAAGTCAAGTTTGTTAATGCTTCGAGGACTTCAGAGCTCAAGTTGAGAACAAAACAGAGAAGAAGAAGAAGAAGAACATAACTGAACTGAAGCAACATAAAATAGGCTGAAGCAAATTTGCATAAAAAGTTTTAAAAACGAGAAAATAGACATCAAAGACCGAAAAGGAGTTATTTATAAGGTGAATGTGGTATGTCATATATTAGGGAAACTGGACATCATGTTTATTTTGTGTTTTTATAAATGTTTTTCAACTATAATAAATGCTCACAAAATAAATCGAAAAAATGAAGCTCCTAAGCAAAAATAATCTTTGAAATGTTGTACTTGATTAGACTATATGAATACATAATATACATAACATCATATATTCTTGAAAGCTGAAATATTTAAAATATATACACTATATGTGAGTTGTAGAATCATCTTAGGATAAAGTAAATTACTCAGAAACTTTTATGAGAAGACTGGATAGCCTTTAATATCAATAACATTTCCTACAAAAACCTTAAGGATTTGGTGTGGTTAAACCCAATTTCAAAAGATCATAGTGCTGGAAAATACATCTTGATGCTCAGTAGACTCAGAAATAATAAGTTTGTAAATACATCGCGTTAGATTCTAATCAAAAATTACTGAAGATGAGAGAAGATTAAGTAATTAAGATCAAGATTCATGTGGATGCAAGGTTTGAATGCCGAATTATTCAAAGTGCAATTCATTCGAGATATTTGAAAAATGTCAGCATTTCATGTTAATATGATTTGAAAATGCTATAGATCGACAACAAGTTTTAATATATTACACATTTAAAAAATGTGCAAGAAAACGAGTCTACACCTTTCTCTTCGGGTAGGCTTAGCATATGATCTTTTCCCACTAGTAGTCTTAATATCTTACGAAAAAAAAACTGCAAATGCAATGCTTATATCAATACATCATTGATGTAATGTATTAATAGGTTAGGTTAATTTAAAAAGTTGTGAGTCCATCAGATTGTGGATGTCCCACGGCAGTTATATTCCTCTAGATATTTGTTCCTTGATCTGCCGATTTCCTCGAATTCCGTTAGTATGTGTAAAATACTTTTCGAACAGTGTGATTGGATTAGGTAATCGTTGTATTTAATCTTCAGTTGTCCCCACAAAGCTTCAGAATATTGGCATGCCCTACTACACTTTTCTTGAATTGACCTGAGGCTAATTAACCTTACCACATCATAGGCATCGATCTTAGGGCGGCTGTTATCCCTATACACGCTGACCTTTGAACGGCAGTTAATCTTTTGCTAGCCGATTTCTTCACTGAGGCAGGTATATGTCAGTGGCTCGAAACACCGGAGGAGCTGGTACTGCAAAGAAGGAGAAGTACAGAGAATCGAGGAGAAGAGCAGTCAAGCTTTTCCGAGCCAAGCGTAAACGTCACGAGAAAGGCGAGATGAAGCAGGTGGAAGCTTTGAAAGGAAGGGGTCACATCAGAAAGTTCTACCAACAGGTAAAAACACAGCGTGAGGGCTATACACCACCAACAACCCTCTGTACAGACTCGTCAGGAAAGCTATTGGTAAAAGACGAAGACATTCTTGCACTCTGAAGATAGTACTTCTCAGAACTTCTTGGCAATGGTCCAACAATAACATCAGCGAGTCAAATCTGTGAGGAGGATCCCGAGGGACTACCACCACCCTCAATCGCAGAGATTAAAGTGGTCATGTCGAAGTTGAAAAAAGAAAAGTTCTGGATCTAATGGGATATCAGCTCAGCTCCTAAAACATGCAAGTGAGCATTTTATTGAGAACTTACACCATCTTTTCCAACAGATATGGTCAAGAGAATGGAGCCTGAGTATTATAATGGAGCCTGATGTTATTTTATATTCTCCTAAAGTCGATGTTATACTCCTGTTTGTAAGCATGTTAACAGGGTTTACTTTAACCTCCTCAAAACCGTTTTTTATTGCTTCGGCGGTATGAGATAGGCATGATGATCCTTGGATAGTAACTCAGAAAGTATGTTCTTCCTAATATGAACATCACCCAGTCGTTCAAAACATTTGAATCAGAATTATTATAGGCTTGTAGGTCTGTGTAGGGTCTTTTGATAATATCTTCCTAATTACTGAGATTTCGCTACAGTATGAGAGAGATTCGCTGTAACTTCCTCAAGAGTAGTAATATGTAGTATATATAGAAACAAAATATAATAGATAACATTATGAGCTTCATTAAAAACCTACTTAACTCTCACCAATTGCGAATCAAATAATCAAAGTAAATAAGTGAATGCATGGGTGGTAAAAGCTTGTAAATGAAAAAGAGATTGACCTGCGCAACCTTTGCTCTTTCTTCCGTCTTATCATATGCAAAATAAAACAAACAAACTAACAAAAAAGTGTAGAAACTGTCTGAAAAGCAGTTACATACAACAATTCAATATACAAATTTCACCAAAACACTTAACTTTATTTTCAAACGTTTTTCTTGCTAAATCAAATCCCCATTCATCCACATATTATTTAAATCCAACAGTCGGTAGAGGGACGGATTTGGACATAGGGTGGTACTTAAATTCAAATTTCGAGTGTTTATTTCAAGTTCTTTTTTAATGGAAAGTTTGTGATGATGAGCTTTATTTCAGCAATTCGTGAACATATATTTCAAAATTGATGTAATTTTCTATGGCAGGCTTAAAATTAAAAAAAAAAAGTCAAAAAGATAACTAACTAAAAAAATTCTATAAAGAATACTATAACAAAAATCCTGAAAATATTTCTAAGAAATTGAAATGAGTGATTACTTTTTGAATGATTACTGATGGATGCACTGATTAAATGAGTACTAACTTATAAATGGATAGACTTTTTGAATGATTACTGATGGATGTACTGAATATAATTATAAATGATAGACTGATGTACAGATTGATGAATTTATGGACTTATATATGCTTGATTGCTGAAATGAGGAANACTTATGGATGGGTGATTTATTGAGAACTGATAGAATAGATAGACTTTTTGAATGATTACTGATGGATGCACTGANGATTACTTTTTGAATGATTACTGATGGATGCACTGAATATAATTATAAATGATAGACTGATGTACAGATTGATGAATTTATGGACTTATATATGCTTGATTGCTGAAATGAGGAATGATGGATGAACTCATTGATCGAGAACTGATGGATTGATTAATGGATAGACTGATTTTTGAATGGATGCGTGAAGGATTGTGGTGGAAAAATCAAGGCNATTAAATGAGTACTAACTTATAAATGGATAGACTTTTTGAATGATTACTGATGGATGTACTGAATATAATTATAAATGATAGACTGATGTACAGATTGATGAATTTATGGACTTATATATGCTTGATTGCTGAAATGAGGAATGATGGATGAACTCATTGATCGAGAACTGATGGATTGATTAATGGATAGACTGATTTTTGAATGGATGCGTGAAGGATTGTGGTGGAAAAATCAAGGCAGGTGTATAAGACAAACGGATTATTTGCGGTTAAATTCAAAAATTCAGTGATTTTGATTCAAAATCTTATAGTAAAAATGAGGACTCCTGAATGGATGGACTGATTGATTCAGGACTGATGGACGGATAGATTGGTTGATAGACTGATTTATTGATTAATGTATTATTAAATGCGGACTGATAGATAGGCTGACTATGATTTATTGAGGACTTGTGAGGATGGATTGATCTTTCAGCTTGATGGTTGGAATGATGACTGCTTGATTGAGAACTAAGGGATGGATTTTTCTAGGACTGATGGATGGATGGTGTAATAACTACAACTGATAATTCAAATGATGGGTAAGTTTAAAGGATTAAAATCCACAGTATAACGCTCAAAACCTATGTCAAATAACACACTATATAAAAGTACTTCGTTTAGAGTCACCCTAACGGACACTACTTATTTTTTAAAAGTTAAGTCAATGTCGCGTGGAATCTTTTTACATAGGATTAATTTTTCAATATTATCATCATCTATCTATCGTCTTCGTCCACAAAACACTTGAACTGCATAAGCAAGCAAGTTGTTATTCTTCTCAGTCATCTCCTTCTCCATCCATTTTCTTGATTTAAACAACATTAAATTACAAGTGGAAGAAATTGAAATTGAAAAAAAAAAACACTCGAAAAACACAAAATGTTTAGCTTCTGCATTGACCCTTAGCAGGTGGTCGTTTAAGTTCCGTTCGCTTTGGTTATTAGACCAAACCGAGTCAGTCATATACGCCTGCAGCCAACTAATTAACACTTATTCGATATGCTCGAGAGTCAATTGATCGTGGTATATTCACCTGAGGAACCTTCACGTCATAGTGAGATAGTTGAGATGATGGATGGATTGAAATTCGCACTCCAAAATAATTTCACTACCACTTTTATCATATTTCACTAAGCAACAAATCTCTTTTTTTGTGTTTCATTTACAAACATTTGTTTTTTTGTTTTCGTTACTGAAATTTATGCAACAAAACCTTCTAAATCTTAGAGCAGATTAAATTACACCGCAAACTTTAGTTATAGTAGTAACCAACTGACTAGCTAGTAGATAGTTAGTCAGACAGTATGTACTTACTCTAGATACAATAAAAACCGCACGAAAAGTGTTTTATATATTCTAATGGATGATAGGAGATGCGTAGCGTATATGTTTTTTCAGTTAGAATTTTTCATGAGGAACACCGATCGACCGACCGACTCTTTCGACAGCAACCGACCGACTAACAAACAAAAAATAAAAATAACAATCAGCCGAAAGAAGCATTGTATCTTCGTCTCTATTTTACTCTTTCTGTAGAGTTTTTTTTATTATTTTAAGTTTCAAAGTGGAGTTTTCATTCGCTTTTTGATAGCAATTTTTAATTTTACAAGCTCCTTTTTCGAGGTCCTTATATTGGTGTTTTGTGTGTTTGTAGTGCTAGAATCTCTTTTATTTGTACTTTGTATATACATCTGTGGATAGACGTTCTGCTTATCTTTATAATATCCACATTATAGCTTTTGTATATATTTAATATAGTTTTCCATCATAAGTTTTAGAATTATTATCTTAGAGTAGCAAATCTATCTATATATTTAAGAATGATGTCTGTGTGTTTGTTAAGTAATGAGATCATCAGGATTGGCCTAATTTTGTGAGTATGTATTATTTTAAAAAAAAAACGAAAAAAGATATTTTATTTGTTTCAATTATTACTCTAACATTACAAACTAACTCTAACATTGCAAACCAACAATCGAGCATCTACTAAGGCTGGGGGATTTCAATACACACCACCTCCTTTGGTTCTCAAAACTAGATAAAAATAGACGCGGTGTTCGTTTAACCGAAAAGATTGCCCTTTCTAACTATGGCACTCTGAACGATAACACGCCAACAAGAATAGGGGAAGAAACTGTGAAAGGTCACCAGATTTCACATTGGCCTGTAGAGATGTCACCAAGATAGAGTCTGAAAGGAGGACTTTTATAAACTTCACGAAAGCCGATTGGAAGGGATTCTAACATAATCGTGTGTACATGTGTTTAAGTCTGTAGGTATGTAAATTGTATTTCTAAAAGGCTGTCTCTTTTCTGAACGAATATTTGTAAAGTGTACTCTAATTTTCTGTATAAAATAAAGTGGGTCTGTATTAGTGTTAGTGTGCGTTGATGTAAAAATGGCACCAGGAACTCTAA
>JXPG01022147.1:6984-19324 GCA_001015175.1 Megaselia abdita
AGCAGCTGGTAAATACATAGGAAGCAAACATTCCTTAATATCACTGCTACACCTTGAGTCACCTTTGGCTCGTTGTGTGATTTAGTTTAGTTTATTATTTACGAGTATTAAATCACAATAAATTTATTATAAAAATTAAGAGTTTTCACTTATACAGGATCGACTAATTAAGCAGAAAATTGGCTGAGGTCTCTGCAGATGCTTTCATATCTCTTTCACCCTGAGGTATATGAGTTTAAATCTCATTGAACACGTTTATTTTTGTTTTAATATAAGAGTTATCTTAAATGGTTTGGGTTCATCCTCGCCTTTTCTAAGTTTTATCTTTAAAACACTCAGTAAAATGTCATCATTGAGTAAATTTAGAGAGGAACATTAAACTCCCGTTGACACTTTTTAAGGATGACAATATCAGTTTTTGTCCCATGATATCGGGAAGACATCACCATGATATCATTTGTATGTTACCCAAAGACTTTTTGCATTAATACAATGATATTGAGAAAAACTCGGTAGACTTTTATCGGGTTGGTTTAGTTGAGTAACACAGACAACCAATTGATTTTGTTAAGAAATCTTTAATACATATTTTAAAAGAAATCAGAGTTCTTAAAGAATGCTTATTTATTTTTAAATATTCTTTAAGAAGTCTTAAAGATTTCTTGAAACATTCTTTTGGCTATCTATTAGAATTCTTTTTCAATCTTCTTAAAGTGATCTAGAGAGAGATTTCCGAAAACAATAATATTTCTTTAATACCTGTTAAGTAAACTTCTAGACTAGTGCGAAATGACACAAATGTAAAAAGTAACACTAAGAGAAATAGAACAAAATAAGAAAAATTAAGACTTCTTAAAGAAGTGGTCAGATGTCAACACTGAGACAACGAAGTCCTTAGGATGTCATCGCTAACAATTGCCCATACTACTTTTGATTATGTTTGAGTGATTAAGCAATGACCCGATGCGTAAAATTTAAAATTGTGCCAAAGAATAGAATTGAATGTCTAATTCTAATCCCGAACATACTGTCGAGTTTTGTTCAGTTTAGATCAAGGAGTTTCAATTAATAGGAAAGGTTATATGCATATATTCAATAGAGATGAAGAAGCGTTCCGAATATGAGTTTTCTTTAGATGGAAGCGCTGTGGTCTTTTGCTTTGCATATCGTGTCCCTGGACTTTATATAACGAGACAGCAGAGATGCAGTAGTCGCATGGAAAAAAAGCCACACAACGAAGCGAAAGTGGCTCAAGGTGTAGCAGTGGTATTATGATTGCTTCATATGTATTTACATAAATTCTACAGCAGTACTTTAGTTTTCCTTCTTCCTCTGAATAGAGTCAGGAACGAGCTTCCTATAATTTGAACGAGCGAATTATAGATTTATTTCCTTAACATCGAATTGAAGAGCGTTAGTATCTCCTGCTCACACGAAAGAAAATTTCTTACGACAAAATATTATGTGTGCCTTGAGGATTGATCTCGAAACATTTGGAGTGGAAGGCGAGAGTGCTAATACAAACTAACTAACTCCAGATAAGATAAATCTTCTGTCATTGTTAGGATAATCTCCTTAAGGAATAATACCTACCATCATAGGGGACCTTCCTATTTCAAACAAAATTATTATGTGAAGCATTTAATATAGTAGAAAATAAAACCAAGACAAACTTTCATCATCACGTATTGCCACAATCAAAGCAATTAGACACCATATTTTTGAATGCCCACTTAAATCCAAGAAGAAATCCTGTTAAAAAAAGTCAATTTTCCATAAACAAAAGATCTGAAAACAATAATGTTCTATAGCTGGGCACCATAACCTTCAATTATATCCAGAAGATAATTTGCCACGACCAGACAATCTAAACTTTATCCGGCCAGCCTGTTCGTTTGAACACAAAAACCACCATACATCCCCTGAAGACAAAAAGCAGGTATATGCAAAGTGGTAAGACAGAGAAGGAGATACTATAAGTGCATGAAATACCTGACCACTGAATCATGTTGAAATTCCTTTATGCCATTAGTTTAGATTGTAACAGCTCGATCCGAAGTGGAATTGAAATGAATGGTTTGTAATGAAAGGAAAATGAGAGAATTAAAAATTCATAAAAAGAAGTTATATACAAAAGAGATAAAACTGACTCATTTATTGGAATTCCGAATTAAAATCTTGTCACGTCAAAACAAATATAATCTCATTTACTCTTCATCTTCTTTGATGTTGGTTATTTGGGTTTTTGAAGCACTTTAAGAAATTTTGCAAAGATAATGATTTTAATTGGTAACATTGTTTGGTGATGGTTGAGTCCGGCAATTTTGAACATTTATTTATTCTGCCGGCAACACTTTAATAATATATTTGAAATCAGGCAATGTTGGTTTTAGGTATCTTGGGTCTTCAGTTAACACCCAAAACGACATCACTCAAGAGATCAAAAGGAGAATCATGCTTGCTAGCCGAACACTGTTTGGTTCGAGATTCATCCGTAGAAGCACTAAAATAAACATATACAGGACCCTCATTATACCTGTCCTCATACATGGGGCTGAGTCGTGGACATTTTCAGAATCAGACAAAAATCTTCTGAAGGTATTTGAGAAGAAGCTATGATCCTTGGTCCTGTGTATGCAAACAATGAGTGGCACATACGATACAATCATGAGCTTTATGTTTTGGCACTGACAAGTTTGAGTCAATAAATGATTCCACGTATCTTGGGTCTTCAGTTGACACCCAAAACGACATCACTCAAGAGATCAAAAGGAGAATAATGCTTGCTAGCCGAACACTGTTTGGTTCGAGATTCATCCGTAGAAGCACTAAAATAAACATATACAGGACCCTCATTATACCTGTCCTCATACATGGGGCTGAGTCGTGGACATTTTCAGAATCAGACAAAAATCTTCTGAAGGTATTTGTGAGGAAGCTATGATCTTTGGTCCTATGTATGCTAACAATGAGCTCTATGCAGACTCCAGTATCGCACAAGAAAGACCCGAGGATTCCAGACGGCAAGGTCGACAACGGTTGCAATAGTTAGATTGCCATGAAGGAGAGCTTATATCAAAAGGAACCGCTGAGACCGCAAACCGAGAGAGATGGAGACAAATTCTGTGTAGATTCTGAATCGACGCCACCGTTCAGATAATCATCTTATAGAATAGTTTGTGGATTGTCGATTCCGGCAATTTTATACATTTCTTTATTCTTCCGGCAAAATTTTAATAATATATTTGAAATTGCTTTGGGTTTTTTTTTTAAAGAATGATTCTTTAATTGGCAACACTGTTTGTGAATTGTTAACTCCAGCAACATTTTACATTTCCTAATTCTACCGGCAACATTAGGCTAATGTATTGACAAGAATGCATCTTTATCTCAATTGAGAATGTAAAAGAAATCTCAATAAAATATAACAACATTTTAAAGAAAGTCCTTGAAGTGTACTGCGAGGTGTTTGTTTTAGAGTTGAATGTAGTGACTCTATATTTCTCTTTTCTTTTGAAGTGTGTTTTTTCTTTTATTTTAAGATTTTCAGTGGAGAAAGTTCTCCTTTTGTGCAGAATTTACAAAAGTTGTTGGATTACGAGGACTGCATTTTAATCGCCTGGTTATAATATCTTTGTCTTTGATGAATGAAGTCAATGAACGGTTCCAATTTTTATTCTTCACACACAAATTGAGGGTAAATTGTTCATAAAGTGCTAAAAATAAAGAGGGTAAACCAAAATATCCATTAAGGAAAAGGTAAACTACTGAAAACCATCTGCTGCTCCCACAAACACTAAAACCACTTAATAAATTTGCAACAAAAAGGAGAAACCACTTGCCAACAACTGTCCATATAAATCTCGAATTCAAAAACTAATAAAAGTTACCCACTAGAAAATCAAAATGTGAAAAACCAAGCCCATTAATCGGCAATCAACTGCAACCAAAAACAACTTTCCATGACATTGAAAAATGAATGGCGATAAGTTGGAAAACATATAGAAGAGTGGAAAACATAATCAAATTCTGGCGCCCAACAAGTAGCTCAGCAGAGAGTCGTTTTCCACTCAAAATGTGCATTATTTGCATTCTCTATAGTCTTGAGTGGAGTGGAAATGCAATTACATTTTTTCAATGGAACTGAAAAGAACCCTCTTCTTTTTTTTTGTTGCCTTTCCCCTGCTATTCATTTTTATTATGCTTTTGTTTACTTTTCACGAGGACAATAGATGCATTCTAGGGATGCAGGGATGTTGTGCAGTAGGTTTACATTTGCTTAAGGATTTTATAAACGTTTTATTTTTTATGTTTGGTTTCCTCAAAGCAATATTTTCTCAAAACATAGATATAAATCAAGAGCCATCTTCAATAAATATTGCATTAGAAAATATTCTCCGGCAAAAACTACAAGGAATCAATAATACGGCAACATCGAAAGCCTACTTCATATCAAAGAAGATCAAAGTAACCTTTAGTAAATCTACAATCATATCAATCAATAATGCAGCAGATAAATTTCATAAAGTATTACCAGGCAACATTATTCAATAAATAAAGAATACGGCAACATTGAAAGTTTCAATGTTTCACAAAAGATGTGAAAGTTAAATGGCGTTAAAAAACAACTCTGACATTTAAATCTTAACAAAAAACTAGAAATAAAAACCAGTCCCTTTAAATTAGAAACAAAAAGCACTTGCAAAATCAAATCAATTAACAAAAAATACCTCAGACTTACGACATACCATTAAAACAAATAGCTTGAGTAGTGCACTTACAATCTCAAAGAAGGTAATTAACACCTAACATGAACGCCTTCTATTCATAAATTCAAATTCAGTTCGATGTCTTGAGAAATGGTATTGAAATATTTAGATTTGGGACACATTACGCTGCCATTGTGGTGGCTTTGCTTGTAAAGAGAGAGACACACCTGAGAATGCAGTAAACTGTTTTGTATTATTGCCATTTACTATTGTCAACTGTCGACAAATATGGGTAGGAAGCTTTGTGAATAGGGTGGTCTATAGATTGCGGAATATGCAAAGGCATGTGATTTTATCTATCAATCTGCGCGGCGCAGCGACCCAGTTCAATGGACCTGTAGTCTTAAAGATCACAACGATTTCATCTACGTAATACATCGAGTGTAATAAGTAATCTCATTCATGGCGAAGCATAACGCAAAACCTAATCCAAAGAGTGCATAATTATAGAGTAACAATTTCCATCTCATTTCCAATGCATTCCTAATTTAATGAAAAGTTGTAAGCAAAGTTTTCCAGTAACGTTGGATTTGGCTTGCTGCACACTTTTCTCACTAGCTCTAGAGGTTTATTGCACTTTCAGAAATATGTTGTAGGGCGGTTTTTCGTTTATTGAACGTTTATATGTTATTGGGAAGAGTTGATTTTTATTGATTGCAACGTTGCCGGAGAAAGATAGGCATTGGATTATAGCTTTGATTCGTATTACGAGAGATACGGTCTACTTTTGTTCTAACTCTTTGAAAGAGAAATGAAATTGCGCTGTCCTTTTAGTTTTGTAATGTTTCGTCGTTACGACGTGAAATGACGAGGAGAAAAGGAAAAAACAAACAAACAAATGGATATACTCGAGTAACAAACCCTATTCCTTTCTCTTATACTTTCAGCGGTTCTGAGAGAAGAGAGGGAAATAATTGTCTAGTCTAGCATTTGTCACATAATCAGCATTTGAAATACCATTTCTTCTAGTATACCGTTACTAGAATACTTTTTGAATACCTACAGAATATATACCTCTACAATGCTACTTGTAGCCCTCTAGAAGAAGGTAAGATCTTACGGAATTAAATACTTCTTAAAAATCTATTGAATCCTTCTTCATTTGTTCTTGTAGAAAGTAAACTTAAGTGGTATTCTGCGCTTAGGTAAGACTTCTTAAAAACCTTCTTAAAATCTTCTTGTAGAATGTAGACTACAACTGTATTCTAAACTTTTTGAAATCCTCTTGAAACCCTGCTTTTAAATACTAGAACATATTATCAATCATTAACAAAAATCAATCTCAATAAAACATTTATAAGCAAATTTGGACGAAATTGTGTTTGAAAGCTTTCTTCCAAATATATTTATTGAATACACTAATGTCTGAGCTAGTATTTAAAACTTCTGCAATTCTTCTCCAAGTCATGTTTAAAAAGTTTAGAAAACGTCTTGGAGCGGTTTTTAAATACCTTCTAGAATACTTCTTCAGAATACCAAAANGCAAATTTGGACGAAATTGTGTTTGAAAGCTTTCTTCCAAATATATTTATTGAATACACTAATGTCTGAGCTAGTATTTAAAACTTCTGCAATTCTTCTCCAAGTCATGTTTAAAAAGTTTAGAAAACGTCTTGGAGCGGTTTTTAAATACCTTCTAGAATACTTCTTCAGAATACCAAAAAGGCGTCCCAGAATACCTACTGGAGACTTCTCCAGGAAAATCTGAAGAAGTTTTCTACACCTATAAAAGAAAAAAAAAAGCATAGAAGAATTTATAGGATGAAGAAACATTCTAGAGGATCAAAAACCGAATTTTGATCCTTGGGATAAATTCCGGGGGTGATATGTAAATGTATAGGTCGTCTGAAGGCGAAGGCGCTTATATAATTAATCAAACCGCAAAAGCCCTCGGTGACAGCTTAAATTTCAGCAAATTTCCAATTTCAAACGGCTTGAGACTTTTGCATTGCTTCGCAAAAGTTTTCAAGCCGGATGTTTTTAAATAGTCTGATGGTATTGTGAACATTGTGTTTTATTGTTAGTGCGAAATTCACATTTAAAAGCAAGAAGACAAGACAAGAATTGAAGGACTTGATTATTGCATAGAAATTACATTGTCGACATCACTAAAAATATCAATACCTTTATGAGGCATTGAAATAGTAACGAGGTGAAAGACAAAACTAATCTACCAAACAGCTTAACTTAAACAGCAAAAGGGTATTAAAAGTTTCTTTTACTTTTGTCAGTGCACAATACCTCTACAAAAATTCTACAAACATACTTGAAGAAGTATTTCCCATGACGTCTTTTTTGAAATTCTTCTTAGAGAGGTATTTTAGAAGCATTAAACACGTAAGGTATTCTTATATTCTTATACCGATAACCTTAACCTTTCTATCCGAAAATGGAGTTTTTTGTCGCCAAAAAATTAGCAAATAAAAGCCAGAGGTAAGCTAAAAACATGACACTTGCTTACCATTTAGTTCTGAATACTTTGGAGCATTGCCGGATTATTCGTATTAATTATTTGAAAACAACCAACATTTGAATTCAAAAGTAATTGCTCGGCAATGTCACATCAAATAAAACATAGACGGCAATGTTGGAGCAATTATCATACACCATTGCAACAAAAATAAATCAAAAAAACCATCGAGAAAATTTCTCAAAGTGCCAAGAAAACCTAATAACGATATTTGTGAGTAATTTGAAAATTGCATCGTTGCACCAGGCTAGAAATTGCATAAGATTAAACAACAGCAGGTGGAAAATAAATTTCTACGATCGCAAAGACCAAGTCTTTTGTCTTCAATTAAAAACCTCTTATACCTATACTTTATTTGTCTTGATTAGAGGATAATGAGTTAAATTCCCCTCTTTCACTAAATAAAGATTCGTATCACGAAGACAATCAATCATTCAATAGTCACCTTCTTCTGCTGTTGTACCTTTGGGAATGAAGCGAAATGGGAATTTTTCATTTTAAATTTATGTGGAATGTAATTTATGTTGGAGAACAAGGAATGTTGATAGGATTTCTTTAATTGATTTTCTCGTTTCCTGTTGTTGAATCTACATTTGAGTAGGTTTATGGTTACGTGAACAGACGTGACACTAGGAAACAAGTGGTTTCTTGGAATCACGACATATACCTGTCACGTACAAAGTTCACTATGTTAAGTTATGCTTCGTTGACTGTAAATTTTGAAGGGGTTATGATTTTTTATTAGAGTTACAGTCAAGCCAATCAAAATTCGATTTTTTCCACTTCTCTTTTTTGCACGCAATTTGATTGGCTAAGAGTTTTCTATGGAAGAAAAGGACCGAGGCAATTTTAACTTGGTTTCGTTACTTTCACAATATATCAAAAATAGCTCGCTCTTTACAAAAATGAAAATCGCAGAATGACTGAAATCCCCTCCTTAAAAGACACCAAAAACATTCCATGCGATAAATCAAGAAAACCTCTTTCTTTGACGCATTTCCGAAATTTAAATCCACTTGAATCACAAAAACACATTCCCTTAATTAAGAAATCACATAAAGTCGTCCAACGACCTTATTCTTATACTACTCCATATGTGGACTATTCGAAGAGGAAACACAAGAATCGTAGAATCTACTTTCATTTTTCAGCCAAATATAACTGATGACTGAATAAATCAAACGAAATTAGAAAATGTTACCGGCAAAGAAGATGGTCTGGGGGTTTTGCTTTATATATATATAGCATAGACAAACTATAGATATGCAAACTTTCGAAATCTGCTGTTTCCACTTCAGCAGAAGCACCCTGTTAGTGATATTTGCATTGAGAAAGCTTTCTCTTGCTCTTGTAGGGTGTTTCGTTTCAGTGGAAAAACATCAGACTCCGAAAGATTTACTATCTATTATTTGTCTATGGTTATAGGTTCAATTCCTTGACAGATTTTTTATTTTTTTTGTTTAGTTTCGTTTTTAAAATTTAGAAAATAAAGCTCTTTCTTAAGTGGAAATAAAATATAAATTTAAAGTAAAATGTATTCACTAAATGTAAATTTTTCACACTTAATTTCCATTTTCAATTTAATTCAAATTCAGAGGTTCATGTTTTGCCTTCCACTCTCTTGGGTTCAAATCCCAACACTAAACAAAATTTGCCTTTAAAAATGTGCAAAAAATACATTAAGTGTGTTTTTTCAGTATTTTCACTTCTTGTCATATTTTTAAAAATATTTTTCAATGTGTTCCTTTAAAAGGAACCCCTAATTAAAACCGGATATCTTTCTTTGAAAACGAAAAAGTTGCTATAAGAACCGGAAAACCTAATACTATTCATAAAAACTTCTTCTACCTCCAAGAAACCATACGAAATCCAATCATTTCCCGTAAGAAATACAAATTAAACGAAGACGATATCTCGCCAAAGAGCAAATTGAATATGAAATTTGTATAATTTTTGGGTTAATTAAAAAGACACGTGCTAAAGACCATAAAAATAATAATCATTTTCCGCAGGTGTGTGAAAATGAATATGTGAAAATGGAAAATGGAGAAAACTTTGCTAAAGAATGAAGAGTGTTTTGTGGGAGGGTCGGTCTTAATAGGACAATTATGTAAATTCTACATTATTATGATGTGAAGGTGTCTTTTGTTTGGCTTAGAAATTGCACAAGGATTGTTGTTTTTTTAGCATATATTATTTTTTGTATTCTTTTGAGAGTATTATTGTCTTAGGTGCAATGCTGGTGTTTACTATGGCTGGGTTAAAAGACAGTTAATTAGTAAACTTCAAAGGAGAAATTTTTGTTCTTAAGCATATATTATATTCATAAAAGATGTATAATATGTGTTTAATTTTTGTTTATTCGTAAAATACGTATAATATATGTTTAAGTTGTGTTAATACATATATTATATAGATAATACACATATAGTCTTAAGAAAATTTATACTTGGGCTATAAAGGCTTCGAATTACAGCGGAACATCAACAGAATTCACACTTAACCCTTTAGAAAAGTGCAGATTTTCTTTTGGAGAAAATGTCAAAATCTTTACAGTTTTCAATAGGATAACCCGAGCGGTTGGACACTTTGCCAGAACAAATTTCAGTCTCTTCAGGGGTTGGAGAAAGACTGAAGACTGGAAACAAAGACTGAAACCACATATACAAACCAATCGTCTTGGGTATTGTATTTTTGCCAAAAAGAAGATAAACGGCATTTTCAGATTTTCGTTTTTAATTTAATTTGCCCCTTTTGAAATTGGGAATTATCATGACATTGAAACTAAAGTTCCATTTTTTTGGTAAAGCTATCCATCAGCTAAAAAGAGACTTTTAGCCAAAATATAAGACAAAAATATGAGCCATCAACTGACCAAACGTTATAAGAATTATTTCTTCTTCTTTTAGCTACTCTTAAAGAATATTTGTTCTGCTCAAAAATCGTTCAGACTGAAATATTTCATAGAGACTGAAGCTCCGTTTCAGAGACTGAAGGTCGAATGACTGAGATTTTGTATGGGTTTGACGAGACTTACAGCGAATGTACAAAAAAGCATTTTCTTCTTCTTTTTCAATCGTTTTCATTGGCTAGATCTAGAATTTTCTCCATAAGAACAAGAGGGATTGATTTCGAAAAGAGCTACATTTTACATTGTAAGAAATAAATGTCATATGGCATTGAAACAGAAAAGAGCTATGAAAAATTCTATTTAGACTCGATTAAAAAAAAAAAATTCCAATGAAACTCCACAAAAATTAGACAATTATCAAAATCAAAGAAAAACTGTTACCAGAAGATAAAGTTATTCACATTCTAGGACAATTAATGGACCCAAGAAATTTTCCAACTCTTTTTTCCTGGGTACCCAATCGAAAAGCGAGGCTTAACATCTTCTTCCTTTTCTATGCATTTTCATTTGCTTGAATTTTAGAAAGAGATGTATATATATATATATATATTTCTGTTTTTTTAAACAGCATTTTTGTTGAATACTAATATCTAAGCAGTTTTAAACCGAGACTATCTGAAAATGTAAGTTATTTTTCTTTGCAAGAAATTAATGATTCCAACCAATCACAAAAGCGTTTGCTTTCTTCTTCTTTTTCAATCGTTTTCATTGGCTTAATTTCTTGGGAAGAGAAAGACGGATATATTTTGAAAAAAATCAATGAAACAGAAAAGTACCATGAAAAATTATATTTAGATTAGAATTTTTGTTTAATCTTCCAGTGAAACTAAAAAAAAAATAGACAATTATTACAATTATAAAAATATGTCAACCAATCCAAAAACCGTTTATTTTCTTCTTCTTTTTCAATCGTTTTCATTGGCTAGATCTAGAACTTTTTAGGGAAGAACAAGACGGATATAGATTTCGAATAAGAGATACATTACATTTAAACTGAAAGAAATGTCATGAAAACTTAAATTTTTATTCAAATTTTGTTTAATTTTCCAATGAAGCTCCACAAAAATTAGACAATTATTACAATTATCAAAAAATATCAAATCTCACCTCTCAAAACCAAAACCTTTACCAAAATACAAAGTAATTCACATTCCATGGCAGACCAAAGGAATTTTCCAACTCTTGTAATAAATTTAATTATTTTGTTGAAATAAAGTCGTTTTATAGTGGAAAGGAGATATAGAATAAAAGAGGCTGGATGGAGATGTCGCACACATTCAAAAGACATAAATAATACTATTGAAATCTCAAAGTCGTTTGGTCGTCGTTCGATAAACCTGAATTGCAGGCCAACTAACTATATTTTTTGTTCCCCTTGCATTTCGATTCGATTTCAACGACCAGAAGTTCTTTTCAGTTTTTCGTAGTAGGTTCTTATGTGTGTCTGTTTTTGTTCTCTTATATGCTCTTATCTGAGGCTCTGATGTGTTTCTTGAAAGATGAAAGAAGAGCTGGTTGGAATGTTGGGGTGTTTTTCTATTAAATTTTATATATTTATAATGCACTTGTATCTTTGACTTTTGTCACTTTTGGGATTAGTGTTGCCGGGGGGTTTATTTTTAGAAAAGTGTTGTCGGTGTTTGGTATTTGCAAATAGATAATTGTTGTCAGGNAAAGAGTTGGTTGGAATGTTGGGGTGTTTTTCTATTAAANGAAGAGCTGGTTGGAATGTTGGGGTGTTTTTCTATTAAATTTTATATATTTATAATGCACTTGTATCTTTGACTTTTGTCACTTTTGGGATTAGTGTTGCCGGGGGGTTTATTTTTAGAAAAGTGTTGTCGGTGTTTGGTATTTGCAAATAGATAATTGTTGTCAGGTATTTTTGGTTATAACGAAGGGAGAATATTTGTGAATTCTTTGACTTTTTGGATTGATTTTGCCGAAGGGTTTATTTTTAGGTAAGGGTTGTCGGTGTTCGGTATTTGAAAACATGTGATTGTTGTCATGTGTTTTTGGTTATAGCGAATTAAAAATGAATGAATATTTATGAGTGAGGTCGAAAATTGGACTTAGATTTAAAGGACATTCCTCGTTTAGTACAATTTTTTTCAAATAAAATAAGTTCTTAGGGAACATTAAATTAGATCCTTGGATCATACACTGAAAAAACAAGATGTGTACCCTACA
>JXPG01022149.1:2384-13587 GCA_001015175.1 Megaselia abdita
AAAAGAGAAAATGGTTTAACAAAAAAAAAAAAAGATGTTTAAAAAGTGAAGTAATAATAAAAGAATAACAATGGATTACAATTTGTTGGTCGCGTTGATCGCGATTATTTCATCGTTCAGTCCGAGATCTTCCGCTACTGGCACTTCACTAACGAATCAATGCTCGTTGGAGTTCAATGGAACCACATCAGTGACATGCAACATCCGTGCCATAGATAAGAGTGGCTTTGATCTGTTGGCAGCGGATGGCACCAGTCGGTTGGACATCCAGTGCAATGATGTGTATTTGTTTGAGAGCCAATTGCCACAGAATGTTTTTGCAAGGTTGCAGACGTTGGAGGAACTTTCGATAGAGTCTTGTAAATTTTTGCAACTACCAAATAATGCATTCGAGGGACTTAGTGCTACCAAAGTGTTAAAAGTGCGAACAAAAAATTCGGAGTGGGGTCTTGGGAAGTCTCTGGAACTGTTTCCAGATTCCCTTAACGGACTGAAACAATTGACTGCATTACATTTGAGTGATAATAATTTACGTGCACTGCCAAATGGCTTTTTGTGTCCGGTTGGGAATCTACAGACATTGAATTTAACTCATAATCGTATTCGTTCTGCTGCGGAAAATCTCGGATTTACGAATATGGTGTGCAATGGAGGGAGTGAATTGCAGATACTCGATCTGAGTTTTAATGAATTGAAAACACTGCCAGAAAACTGGGGAGTCTCTCGTTTCCGTAGACTTCAGCATTTAAATTTGCAGAACAACAATCTTACTGAACTGCACGCTGAGTCTTTTGCTGGGTTGAGTTCGTTGAGAGTAGTGAATGTGAGTAATAATCATTTGGAGACTCTTCCCAGTGGTTTGTTTGCTGGATCCAAAGAATTGAGAGAAATCCACCTACAACATAACGAGCTTTACGAACTGCCAAAAGGTTTGTTCCACCGATTAGAACAACTACTCGTCCTCGATTTGAGTAGTAATCAGTTGACCAGTCATCATGTCGACAACACTACATTCGCGGGATTGATAAGGTTAATTGTATTGAACCTGGCGAACAACGCGCTTACCCGCATAGACTACAGAACATTCAAAGAATTGTACTTTTTGCAAATATTGAATTTACGCAATAACTCAATTGGACATATCGAAGATAATGCCTTCCTTCCGCTCTATAATTTACATACCCTCAATTTGGCAGAGAATCGTCTCCACACTCTGGATGATAAATTATTTAATGGGCTGTATGTGCTTTCCAAGTTGACTTTGAACAACAATCTTGTAAGTGTGATTGAAGGGAGTGTTTTCAAAAATTGTTCCGACTTGAAAGAACTTGATTTGAGTTCCAATCAATTAACAGATGTTCCTTCAGCTATCCAAGACCTAGCCATGCTACGTACATTAGATTTAGGCGAGAATCAAATAAGCACTTTCACAAATGGAAGTTTTCGTAATCTTCACCAGTTGACAGGTCTAAGATTAATTGATAATCGAATTGGTAATATAACAGTTGGTATGTTTTGGGATTTACCCAGATTGAGTGTGTTGAATTTGGCGAAGAATCGTATACAAAGTATTGAACGTGGCTCCTTCGACCAAAATGTGGAAATCGAAGCAATTCGATTGGATAGGAATTTCCTGTCAGATATTAATGGTTTGTTCGCTACCCTCACGTCTTTGCTCTGGTTGAATTTATCTGAAAACCATCTAACATGGTTCGATTACGCGTTCATTCCAAGCAATCTGAAATGGCTCGACATTCACGGCAACTACATTGAAAGCCTTGGGAATTACTACAAACTGCAGGAAGAGATAAGAGTGAAGACGTTGGATGCTAGCTATAATCGTATTACAGAGCTAAATCCCATGTCGATACCGAACACCATTGAACTACTGTTCATCAACAATAATCTAATAACCATCATCCAACCGAATACATTTGTACATAAAGGAAACTTAGCAAGAGTTGATTTATACGCAAACGCATTGAACCAGTTACAATTGCAATTACTGAGAATTGCTAAAATCGACGAAGAACAACCACAACCAGAATTCTACTTAGGTGGTAATCCATTCCAATGCGACTGCAGTATGGAGTGGTTGCAACGTATTAACAATATGACAACCGGACACTACCCAAAAGTCATGGATTTGCAAAATATTGAGTGCATGATGCCACATGCTCGTGGCTCCCCACAAAGACCACTAACATCACTCAAATCCAAAGACTTCCTATGTCGTTACGAGGCTCATTGTTTCGCCTTGTGTCATTGCTGTGATTTCGATGCGTGTGATTGTGAAATGACTTGTCCGTCGAACTGCACCTGCTATCATGACCAAACATGGGGTACTAATGTGGTGGACTGTGGTGGCTATCAAACCTCAAATCTACCAAAACGTGTTCCAATGGACTCGACAATCGTTTATCTAGACGGAAA
This sequence comes from Megaselia abdita, assembly GCA_001015175.1. Taxonomy (NCBI): domain Eukaryota; kingdom Metazoa; phylum Arthropoda; class Insecta; order Diptera; family Phoridae; genus Megaselia; species Megaselia abdita. Next base: position 4,818 of record JXPG01022149.1, read on the forward strand.
CATGTTCCCCATCCTAGACAACCATGCTTTCATCGGGCGAAAAAATTTACGAGAATTATATGTTAATAATAGCGGTGTTGCAGGTATTAAACCGAAAACGTTCGCCGGTTTGACGTCGTTGGCAATTCTCCATTTGGAAGATAATAAATTAAGTGAATTAGACTTGCACTTGTTTGAGGATTTGTCGCAATTAAGAGAATTATATTTGCAAAATAATTTACTAAATCACATCGGCAACAACACATTAGGCCATTTAATGTCATTAGAAGTGCTTCGGTTGGATGGTAATAAATTACATTCGATTCCAATTTGGCAAATGCAATTATCACAGTTTAAAACGAACATAAAATCTCTGTATTTGGGTGGTAATCAATGGAGTTGTCGTTGTAAATTTCTGCAAGAGTTGACCACGTTTGTTGCTGATAATGCACTTATCATACAAGACTCACAGGACATTTACTGTGTGGATGCTGTGACGGGTAAAAAAGAATTGGATTTTAATGCAACATCTGCATGTAGTGATTATTATGCTGGAGGGTCGGTACTACAGAATGGTATACCCAGAACTTATATACCATTGTTGGCAGCTGCCTTATTATTTATATTCCTCTTCGTCATAATGATTGTAATATTCGTTTTCCGTGAACCACTGAGGATTTGGCTGTTTGCCCACTATGGTGTACGAGTATTTGGTCCTAGATGTGAGGAGTCCGAAAAACTATACGATGCCGTTTTATTGCATTCCGCCAAAGATACCGAATTTGTAATGCAATGCTTAATCACTGAGTTGGAGGCTGGACGTCCACCACTGCGAATTTGTCTACAACATAGGGACCTTTCACACGAAGCTACACATTTTCAAGTGCTTGAAGCAGCCAGAGTATCCAGGCGTGTAATTATTCTTTTGACTAGAAATTTCTTGCAAACTGAGTGGAGTCGTTGCGAGTTACGTCGTGCTGTGCATGATGCTTTAAGAGGACGTCCACATAAACTAGTCATAATAGAGGAGCCTGATGTCTGTTTAGAGGCTGAAATGGATGTTGAATTAGTGCCATATTTGAAAACATCAGGGGTTAACCGTATTCGTCGTAATGACAGGCATTTCTGGGAGAAACTACGTTATGCATTACCTGTGGACTTTCCGTATCGAGGCAACAACTACACCATTGATCATATGACCCATGAACGTATAAAGCAACCGACAAGTCCTGGTATTATGTATCGACAAGCTCCACCACCTGCCTACTGCCCGGATGGGGAAGATCCAAATTACTCCTCAGCCACAACAGCTACACCCAGTCCTCGACCAAGCAGGAGGGCTGTTGAATTATTACAAGCTCAATTCCCTCAAATGTCACATCATCCCAATCCGCACTACCAGCAAGGTGGCCATGTTCGACCACCCTCTGAGCACATTTACTCTAGCATAGATAGTGATTATAGTACTTTAGATAACGAGAACGTAATGATGATGCCTCAGCAACAAGCTGCTGTCAATAGTCTCCATAGGTCGATGCATCAACACCAACAACAATACAATCCACATCATACGTGGCGACCGGTATCACAAGACATTCAATTGAAACAGCAGCAGCAACAACAGCAGCAGCAATCGCCACAGCAAACTACTCCGCAAGAAGTTGTTCCTGGACAACAAGGGCCACATGTGCAAGCATATTTAGTGTAAAATACGTATGTAAATATTATTCATTCAATACTTACCGTAAACTATCTTTCGTTTTAACGTTTCATTTCAAAGTGTTATTTTTTTGTGTTTGCGAATGACATGATAAATTAATTCCAAAACTGTAAAGAACAGACAAACTAAATCTGTACAATAACTATTTATTATCGTATTCTATATTTAATCTGAAAGATAAACTGCACAACACATGCATCTGTCATATGAAAATGAAATTTATTTCAAAGCCCGTTAAAAAATGGTCCTCCTCTTTTTCTTCGCTTCTGGTTTATGTGTGTTTCTTTTTTTTATATGGAAATTTGTCAGAGGATTTTCTTTTCTTAATTATAGTGACATTGAGAATTTTTCATTTATTTTTTGTTGGGTTTTTGTGGATAGGTGTTTTGAAAGAAACGGTTTTATTTAGACTTTTTCCATAATTTTGGCTTATGGGAATAAATTGGCCTTAGAAAGAAAGTAATGGCCAGCCATATTCAAACATTTTAAAAATCTCTCCACTAATAAGTGTCGTTACATCAAAAAGTATTTTTTTAGTGATTGATTTTTTGTTGTCTTTAATAATTTGAAGTTTTCTGTCTTTGAGCTCATAAAAAATATCTGAATAATTCAAGAATTTCAAGAATCCCTCATTAATCAAGAATATTCAGCTAAATTTCCTACAAGATATTGTTGGGCTTCACAGCCATTTCATTTCAAAAACAAACAAAATTGAATCATTCACGTATTTCAATAATCTCTCATTCATCAAAAATATTCAGGTAAATTTCCTACAAGATATTGTTGTGTTTCATTGCTGTCATTACCTACAGAAACCTATTGTAAATTTTACAATAAAGAATAAAATACACTAATGTCTCACTAAAAATCACTCCCCAATCTTGAATTATAATAAAATTTCTATTAAAGAAATTACAGCAACTTATTGTGAATTTTATAAAAATCACTCCGCTCAACCTTGAATTTTAATAGAATGACTATCTAAAAAACCCCAAAACATTCCAAACGAAATAAAATTATAAAAAAACTAATCCAAAAACTATTCTAAAACTCCAAAACATAATCTCATGATCTAGAAAAATAATTATAACACCCATCGTGTCGTCCCCATTCATTTCATTTTTGTTGACATTTTGTATCTAATTATAAAAATGAATTTTTTCGTTGTCTCTGCTCTTCTGTTGATGAAGATGATGATGGAAATGGGGATGATCCGAGAACGGATGGAAAACAAATGTATAATTAAGGAATATTAATCCCTTTTCATTTGTCGAATTTTGTTTGAATTCGTTTTTCTTCCCATTCAGGAAATGCATGAAAGTTGTCGATTGATTGTTGAAAACATCTTGATGATTTTTTTCGTATAATATAAATATGGTGAGGGGTGAAAGTGAGGTAATTATATTGTTATAAGGTTTTTGGGGAATATACTGAGAATAAATTAGGCATTCTTCGTTTTTTATTTCAAGATTTTTAAAGTTTCTTGTTTAAAAAATTAATTAAAAATAAAAAAATTAAAGAAAGAATTTAAAAAATTCCTTTAAAAAATTAAGACAAAATATGCACATTATTCAAAAGAAATTAATACAAAAAATCAAAGAAGCGTTTACGCCTACTGAGGGTTTTCTTTGAATTTTGAAGAAGCGTTTCCGAAAAATTGATCTTACAGTTAATTCATTACATAATGTACATCCCATGTTACAACACTGAAGAAAATGTAATTGTCTTTAAAACAAGCCTTCCGTCTCTGATGATTCTATGTTTGATTCTCAGTACAATGGTATGCTCAACTCATTGACACAATAAGTTCGAAAAAATATTTCCGAAATTGATTAATGAATTGGTTATTTCTTGGCTTGTAATTGTGTTACATTTTAACTTGTAAAATATTCCCGAGCTTGGGTAATTCAAGACTTGTAATTGTGTAACATTTTTACTTGTAAAATATTTCCGACATNGGGTAATTCAAGACTTATAATGGTGTAACATTTTTACTTGTAAAATATTTCCGACATTGGTTAATTCTTGACTTGTAATTGTGTAACATTTTTACTTGTAAACTATTTCCGAACTTGGTTAATTCTTGACTTGTGATTGTATAACATTTTTACTTGTAAAATGTTCCCGAGCTGGATTAATTCTAGACTTGTAATTGTTTAAAATTTTACTTGTAAAATATTAGCGAACTTGGTCAATGAATTGGTTATTTCTTGGCTTGTAATTGTGTAATATTTTTAGTTGCAAAATATTCCCGAGCTTGGGTAATTCAAGACTTGTAATTGTGTAACATTTTTACTTGTAAAATATTTCCGACATTGGTTAATTCTTGACTTGTAATTGTGTAACATTTTTACTTGTAAACTATTTCCGAACTTGGTTAATTCTTGACTTGTGATTGTATAACATTTTTACTTGTAAAATGTTCCCGAGCTGGATTAATTCTAGACTTGTAATTGTTTAAAATTTTACTTGTAAAATATTAGCGAACTTGGTCAATGAATTGGTTATTTCTTGGCTTGTAATTGTGTAATATTTTTAGTTGCAAAATATTCCCGAGCTTGGGTAATTCAAGACTTGTAATTGTGTAACATTTTTACTTGTAAAATATTTCCGACATTGGTTAATTCTTGACTTGTAATTGTGTAACATTTTTACTTGTAAACTATTTCCGAACTTGGTTAATTCTTGACTTGTGATTGTATAACATTTTTACTTGTAAAATGTTCCCGAGCTGGATTAATTCTAGACTTGTAATTGTTTAAAATTTTACTTGTAAAATATTAGCGAACTTGGTCAATGAATTGGTTATTTCTTGGCTTGTAATTGTGTAATATTTTTAGTTGCAAAATATTCCCGAGCTTGGGTAATTCAAGACTTGTAATTGTGTAACATTTTTACTTGTAAAATATTTCCGACATCGGTTAATTCTTGACTTGTAATTGTGTAACATTTTTGCTTGTAAAATATTTCCGAACTTGGTTAATTCTTGACTTGTAGTTGCGTTATATTTTAACTTGTAAAATATTGCCGAATTTGGTTGATTTTTTTAATAAAACTCGTAATCTACAGAGAATTTGAGTATTAAAAAAAATTTACACATTTAAACTAATCTCTGGAAAAGAAAGAAAAAATTTAATTATTTAAAAAATCCTTGAAAACTTCTTAGCTATTTTAGAAATATATTTCAGAAAATCTGAAAGCAGACCTTTTTTTTTAAATGTGACACATTTTTCAAGAACTTAAAGACCATTTGAGAATTTTACAAGCAAAAAGTTATCTTAAAGAAGCATTTTTAACTAATTTACTTTAGAATGAAAAAATATCTCCACTAAAACCCACATTTCCTAAGAACATTTAAAAAAAAAACATCACCTTTAAAGAAAAAAAACATAAAATAAATTTAGTACAAAAGACAGAGACAGTTTATCTTTCAGATAAAATATTCCTTGAAAAATATGAAATGAACAAAGTCAATAGAATGAAAAGCAGTATGAGAAGAATGAAAAGTTATACCAAAATTATAGACTGAGTGAGAAGTTTTTGTAAATAGACATATATGTGTAACATAATACTTGAATTATAAAATATTACAACTTTTATATAATTTTCCTAACAAAAAAGAAGCACAAAAACACTACCAAAAAATTGATGAAAATAAAATATGTTTCTAAAAAGAAACTAAAATAGAATGGCAAAAATTGAAGAAAACTCACAATAAAAAAAAAGTTAAATTCTAAATTTTCATAATAAAATGAATTATNAAATGGCAAAACTTGAAGAAAACTCACAATAAAAAAAAAGTAAAATTCTAAATTTTCATAATAAAATGAATTATATAGAAAAATTTGTAAATATATTTTTGAAAATTTGTGGGAATATAATATTTTGTCGAAAAATATGTCAAATAAGAAAAACCGACAGATTAAGAAAATAAAATTAGCCCCACTTAAGAAGAAAAAAAAACCTATACTAAAAATGGAAGAAAATAATATTAAAATATTTTCATAAAGAAATGGCAGTTTATGAAAAGAATGTTATATATTTGTGATATGTAAAATAGTTTAGAATATATTTTAATTTAAACAAACGGAAAATTTATGCGAAACATTGTATTATAAATGATATTTTTTTTTTGCTATTTGTAATTTAAATGAAAATTATTGTATTTAATTGAAAAGTAAGGAAAAACTACATTACTTAAGAAAAATTATTCTCAAAAAAAATGAAAATAAACTGAAAAACAAAAGAACATTATTTCGAATAATATTTGATTGGTTTGTTTTATTTTTGTGGTTGGTTCATTGGTTTTAGTTTCAGGTTATGGTCATTCTGAGAGGAATTTCGAGATTCTGAGATGGTAAGTAAATCCACAGCATCCAGAAATTTCGTTCACACCAACATATGGATTTTATGGGTTTTGTTCGATCTGCTGATAATGTTTATGGTTCACCTATAAAAAGAAAATTGATTTTGTCGTTGGGTTTTAAAATGGAAAATGAATGATTTCATGCTGTATCTGGGGATTTTGTATAGAAAATGTTGTAAACAGGAAGATATAAAAAGTCTGAAGGTGAGATTAACTGAGGAAAGGTTATCTTGGTTGGGGTGGATGTTGGATATGACTTATTTTTGTTGTGTTCTTGTGAGAGTTATATTATTTGTGGCACGTATATGTGACTTGTTTTATTAAATAGTTAGGGAATTTCTTGTTAATTTACTTATTTAATATTATTTCTGAATTATTAGAAATTTTGTCGTAATATTGCGATGTCATACGGATTTTAAAAGTATTTATAGTTAATAAATGGATAAGATAAAAATGAAATAATATAATATTATAGCCTCCTATAATAGATAACCATTTGAGTTGTGTTTACAAAGAACTGATTAGGGTCCTTTCTGACCCGAATATATTTGACGTGCAACAGAACGTCACAACCATATTTCGAGAAACATTAAATTAACTTTTGCGAGATCTGAACCTTATCTAGTCGCATTGTGTGACTAGATCTGAACCTTGTCTAGTCGCATTGTGTGACTTTACGAACTCCAAATTAATAAAGTAATAATATATATTTTTTTAATTCTGAATACTACAGGACTTGTTTTTTGTAACCCCAAAGATATATACAAAATTAGTATTGAATAGAAGAAACAATGAAGAATGAATTTATTGAAAGAACTAAATTGAAAAATAAAACATAAAACATGATGACTCCTTTTTTTGTAGTTGAATACTCAACACAAGTCATCTNTATTCTGAATACTACAGGACTTGTTTTTTGTGACCCCAAAGATATATAAAAAATTAGTATTGGATAGAAGAAACAATGAAGAATGAATTTATTGAAAGAACTAAATTGAAAAATAAAACATAAAACATGATGACTCCTTTTTTTGTAGTTGAATACTCAACACAAGTCATCTCACCATGACAATCTTGGTTTAGTCAAGAAATCGGCTGGTATCTTATCGGTTGATAAATACAGAATATTAGCTTCAAGTCTTTTGTTGGGTAAATACGAACGTTATTCGCCCCTTCAGGACCAGAATCCTTTTTTCTGTACTTATTAGCAATGTGTCCTTTTTGTGACAATGAAGATATTTTTTTGATTTTTCGGAACNAGGACCAGAATCATTTTTTCTGTACTTATTAGCAGTATGTCCTTTTTGTCACAATGAAGATATTTTTTTGATTTTTCGGAACAGTTCTTGTTGTCTCCATACTTTATTATACGCGAATTGCATTCTGACCTTCCTCCTTCACATCTTGCTTGGGAAATTCCGAACAAGTGTTGAAGGCTGCTTGAATTTCTCTGAAGCTGTCTCCAGACCGCCCAGAATGATTACCGCCTGAATCATCATCGTCGATGCTTACATCCATTTCTTTTAATATATTTATTGTTTTTTGTAAAATCCATGATGTATTGCTGAACACTGGATCCTTGCATCTTAATACCTTTTGTCTGGTAGATTTTCTGTCAAAGGTGCTCCCCAAGTAATCCCACATTTCCCAGGAATGTTCGAAGTTACATAGCATGTTGATCAGGTGGTTTACATGTCTACCTGTATTAGAGAAGAAAGAAAGTATTCCGAAAGAAAGTATACTGAAAATAGAAAGGGGGGTTTGATACTGAAAAATAAAGCTAAATGTTCCTTTACTTTAAAAAACAAGTTTTAAGGAAATGTTCGTTATGAAAATGGTTTCAATTTTATAAATTTAATCCATCAAAATTTAAAAAAATTAGGACAAGAAGCATTGAGTCCATTTGACACACTGAAAAAACAAAATATGTACCCTACACATTTTAAAGGTACTGCAGTAGGACATATTTCAAATGAAAAATTAATTTACATATTTCATTTGATGCATATTCTTCACTTAAAATAAGTAGGATACACATTTTAATGATCAAGAAAGTACACATTTTCGTGAGTAGTGTAAGCATTTTAAAACGTACTTTGCACATTTTGTTTGTGTTTCACACATTGTTATTGATTAAAAATATACATATTTTAACTGTATGCTACATATTTGAATGAGTAGCCTGCACAATATTTTAGAGCAATATCCACATATTATAATAAGTAGGCTGCACAATCTATGTGTAATTTTAGAAACAATAAAATATGTAGAGAACATATTTCATTTGTACTTTGTATATTCTAGAAATCTGTCATTAATAATGAAAAGATAAGCTTTCGTTTTTTTTATTTAATTAAAAAATATGAACTACATGCTTAAACGTTACAGAATTAATATAAATAACACCACTGGTTTTCCAGCTGGTTAGAGAATGATAATAAAAAGTAATTATAACTAAAATTGTGTAATAACAAAAAAAAATATGAAAAAATAATAAAAATATTAAAGATTGGTTGTTCTTAAGGCTTCCTGAGTAACATGCCGCATTTCTGGTTTTCCAACTGGGATTCCAAACAAATCTTGCTGAACAAACTGCCAGACATGGTCGCATAGCTTAGGAAATTTTAAATTAAGGACCATAATTTTGGNTATTTTGGCAAATAAGGTTGTAAATGCCTCAATTGGGTCATCATACTTGAAAGTAG
>JXPG01022164.1:7176-22874 GCA_001015175.1 Megaselia abdita
AAAAAAATAAAAAAAAAAAAAAAGAAATGAACTTTTATGATAAATCACAAAAATAAAATAAATAAAATAAAAGAAAATTCAAATAAAATTTATAAAAATAACAAGCAAAATCAATAAATAAAAAAAAAAAAAGCAAAGGAAATAAAAAAATTCCAAGAAAATTCAATAATAAATAAAACATTCAAAGAAAAATTCAAAAAAAAAAAAACAAATTAAATTAATTAACAAAAATATTAAAGGAAAGTAAAATAAAAAAATAAATAAAAGAGTGAAAGAAAATAAATCAAATTAAAAAAATCAAAAGTAACTCAATAAATTAAAAAGAAAATTTAAAAAATCAAAGGAAATAAATAGGACAAAGGAAGTTCAATAAAGAAGCAAAAATTAAAGAAAATAAATGAAATCAAAGAAAACAATATTAAAGGAAGTAAATAAAACTAAAGTAAATTCAACAAAGGAAATTAAAAAATTGAAAACAAATAAAAGAAAACCGATAAAAAAAAACATTCCATAAAATAACAAAAAAATAAAAATTAAAAGAACATTTTAAAAAATCAAAGGAAATGAATAAAATCAAAGAAAATTCAATAAAAGAAACAAAAATCAAATAAAATTTTAAAAAATCAAAGGAAATTCAATAAATTTATTAAAAAAAAAAACAAACAAAAATCAATAAATTAAAAAATTAAAAAAAAAAATAAGATAAAAAAAAATAAAAACTAATTTTAAAAAATAAAAAAAATCAAGGCAAATTTAATAAAAAACACAAATAGCTAATTAAATTAAAAAAAAAAAAATAAAAAAAAGTCATAGAAACTTCTAAAAAAAAAAAACAAAGAAACTTCTTTCAATTCAAAGAAAATTAAATTAAATTAAAAAAAAAAAATAAAAACAAATCTTAAAAAATTAAAAAAATAAAGAAATGAACTTTTATGATAAATCACAAAAATTAAATAAATAAAATCAAAGAAAATTCAATAAATTTATAAAAATAACAAACAAGATCAATAAATTAAAAAAAAAAAAAGCAAATTAAACAAAATAAAAGAATCCACTAAATTAAAAAAAAAAAAATCAAAGACAAAACCAAAGAAGAAGAAAATAAAAAAAAAATAATACAAAAATCAAAAGCAAAATCAATAAGAAAACACAAACATCAAAGGAAATAAAAAAATTCCAAGAAAATTCAATAATAAAAAAAAAACAAAGGAAAAAAAGTAAAAACAAATAAACTAAATAAACAAAAAAATCACTAAAATATAAATAATAGAAATAAAAAAAAAAAAATAAACAAAAATATTAAAGGAAAGTAAAATAAACAAAATTAAAGGAAGTTAAAAAAATAAAAAAAAAAAAATAACAAAAATTAAAAAAGTGAAAGAAAATAAATCAAATTAAAAAAAACAAAAGAAACTCAATAAATTAAAAAGAAATTTAAAAAATCAAAGGAAATAAATAGAACAAAGGAAGTTCAATAAAGAAGCAAAAATTAAAGAAAATAAATGAAATCAAAGAAAACAAAATTAAAGGAAGTAAATAAAACTAAAGTAAATTCAACAAAGAAAATTAAAAACCAATAAAAAAAAACCGATATAAATAAATAACAATACATAAAATAAAAACAAAACAAAAAAAGTTAAAAGAAAAGTAAAAAAAAGCAATAAAACAGAGGAAAATTTAATTAAAAAAAATTATAAATTTAAAAAAAATCAAATAAAATTAAATCAATAAATTTTTTTTTGAAAATTCAATAAATTTAAAGATGAAAAAAAAATCAAAGGAAAACAATTAAAAATTAACTAAAATCAAATCAAATTAAAAAAAAAAAAACAAAATATATATACATAACATTTTAAAAAAAATTGAATAAATTTAACAAAAAAATTACAAAAAAAAACAAAGAAGCTTCTTTAAATAAAAATAAAAATCAATTTAAATAAAACAAAAAATCAAATATTTAAAACAAAATCGAAGAAAATAAAAAAAAAAATAAAAATTTTATTAAAAAAAAAATTACAAAAAAAAAAAAAAACAAAGATAAAAAATAAAATAATGATAGAATCCCCAGTGACCTTATTACGTCTTTTTCCGGTCAAAGTCTTCCGAATTCCTTAAACCCACCCAAAGTCTTTAAGAAACACAATTAAACAAGAAGAAAAATGGTAAAAAATCAAAGATTGAGACTGAAAATGACACATTTTGTAAAAAGACTAAAGAAACTTCGAAAATTTCCGTGGGATTCCTAAAAATTTGTACTTGGATTCCAAAGACTGAAAACTTTCTATCTCTAACTAATACTGCCTCGACTGAAAGTAATGACAGCTTAAAAATTCATAAAATTATCCAACATTTTCAAAAAACCACAACAAAAAACAAGAAAAAAAAATTAAAAAACCAAAACTGAGACCGAAAGACTAAAAAAACTCCCACCCCTCAACAATTTCCATAGGACTTCCTCAAAATTTGTCCCTAAAATCTGAAACCCTCTCACTCGAGTAACAAATCAATATTCCTCTTCTCTCTACCCTCTCCACTGTTAAATGAAGCCAATACTCTATTAAAAAGAAGAAGAAGATTCGGTAAAGTTCGTATCCATCCACAGTCGAACAATGTCGACGGTTTTCCCATACGGCTTAACTTCAGTCTAAAACAACAAAATCTCGAATCGAAGAAAATTACGCGATAATTTGTGTAAAAATGTGAAATAATATAAAAAATAATCTGAAAAATTGCATTTATTTTGTTAATAATTATAAATTTAAGAATAAAGTGTTTTTTTAAAAGAGAATCAATATGCAGAAAAGTGTGAAGTGAATTTGGTGAAGTGAAAACTGAAAATCGCAGAAATCTTGCTTTTGCATCGGGCGGGGGACGGAGGCAGGAAGGAATCTTGTGGTGGACTTTTTTTCTCGGGAGAATCAAAAAACAATACAGATAGTAGAATAATGGCAAACCATCGCCTCAATGAAGACTCGTACTGTACAAGAGCTCTGACGTCGGAATACAATGCAGAGAGTGGTGGTGGAACAACTACAGGCGTTGCCCGTCAAAGACACCGCCTTGGACCCTCGATCATAACTCCCACCAGTCGCAGCAGCAATCGAGGTTCATGTTTTTTGTGTTGCGGACAGTTTTTCAACGTTTTGCTCAGATTTCGTGGTGATTCAGAAGAGCTGGAACAACGATACAAATCACGAGAAATTGATAAATTTCTTAAAAAGGATAAACCCACACTAAGAAAGCAGGTAAGTCTTCCTCGATTCTATTTGGAAAGGGTGGTTTTTCTGTTTTATTTGTTGTTGTTTTCTCTGGCTCACTGTTTTCCAGAAGTTGCAAGGTCAGTTTTTGAGAAAGTTTCTTTTTTTTTCATGATTTTGGAGCAGTTTTCGTAATCAAAAGAAATAAATATTATCACTGTTTAAAGTTAGATCAGATCACCTGACCAAGATGACTGAATCATCATTTCAGTGATTCATTTGAGGGATGTTTATTCTTAACAGCTCTTGGGTCATGGGAAGAGGATTTACTTAAACGCACTTTTTTTTCCTTGTTGAAAATGTTGTGCAATTCTTAGAAAAAAAAAATTTTAAACAATGTTTGCTTTTGTCAATCCTGGAGAATATAAGAAATTATTTTATATTTTTCTTATAAGACGAAAAATCGTGATTTCTTCTTTTGTTTACTTAATATTTCAATTTTTGACAGCATTAACATTTGATAGTTCAAGGTGTAGCAGTTTGCTTTCTCTACATCACCTCTTCACAAAGGGCTTTTTACGCCTTGCAGTTCCGTTTACAATTTTGGGTAGTCAAAAGAACCTCTGTTTCCTCTCTTCCTCTGGATAGAGTCAGTGAGTCTCAAAAGAGTGTATTTAGATACCCCTTTATTTCTTCAAACATCAAAATGACTAACTCACACGCAAAAGAATTTCCTCAAGAACATAAGAAAATAAAATATGTTTCTGACCGAATCTACCTTTGAAGCCTACCAAAAACCAGGATAAAATGAAACTACATTTTCACCAATTTAGCAAGAAATTAGTTTAAAAGTTTTTGTAGACAAAACAAAATATAATTTTGAAGGAATATTTTAATTTATAAAATATTTAATATTAAATTGGAAAACTTTACAAGATATTATGAACTTCATCCTCTTTAAAGCTTTATTTTTCAGTCCTAAACTATTTAATTTCCCATTCCTAAACTTTCTGAACTCTATTTTTAAAACATTTCTTAAACTTTGTTTCCTTTTGAAAGGGTTTTAAATTATTTTGCGAGGATTTTAAATGATTTGAGATTTTAGTGAGGACTTTGGATGATTTTGTTAGGATAGTAAATAATTTTGTAACGAGGGACAAACCTTTCAGAAAAAAGAACTCTACGAAGAATTTAATAAGTATTTTTAAATAAGTATTTCTTCAAAAATAAAAATACAACAACAAAAACTAATAAATAAAAATAAAAAAAGAACTCTAATAAGAATCCATCAAATAATAAAAATTTAAATAAGTATTTCTTCAAAAATAAAAATACAACAACAAAAACTAATAAATAAAAATTTAAAAAAAGAACTCTATGAAGAATCCAACAAATAATAAAAATTGAAATAAGTATTTCTTCAAAAATAAAAATACAACAACAAAAAATAATAAATTAAAATTTAAAAAAAAATACAAAAATAATGAGTTAAATACAACAAAATAATCATCAAAAAGCTAAGATTATAAATGCGTTGAAAACTAAAACAATTAAGATAAGAAATAATGGAAAAATCTCAAAGTTTTTTCCACTTCGTAAACATCTTCTTTTTTTGGAATTATAAATAAGCTTAAATACTATCCTTTTACTTTATCACTAAACAGTAAAAAAAACTTCTGAGAAAAAAAGAAATATCTCTTTAAATGTTGTCCCAATCATATGAAAATATACAAAAAATTACACATTGATATATACGAAAATAAATTAAAATATCATAATTTGAAATATATTTTATCAAAAACTCAGGATTATGTCAGGATTTGAACTCAAGAGATTGAAGGTTTCAAATACTAAGTAAAAATATTCTCAAATATGCAAAAATATATTACAATTTACAAAAATATTTCAAAAGTTTACAAAATTAAGTTGAAATATATAAAATATACAAAAGTATTTTAAAATTTATTAAATTATTTTAAAATATACAAACATATTTCAAAGTTATGTTAAAATATCCAAAAATATATTACAATTTACAAAATGATATTAAAATATACAAAAATAAATTAAAATATCATAATTAAAAAAAAAATATATAAGTGATTTTCCCCTAGGATTAATCTAAATTTTATTTCGTGTTTATAAGAGCAAAATTATTTGAAAAATATCAGGATTTTAACCCAAGAGAGGGGAAGTCTAAAAACTTAGTAAAAATATATTAAAATGCTCGAAAATATATTACAATTTCAAAAAATGTACAAAGTTAAATTGAAATATGCAAAATCATATAAAAATATTCAAAAATATATGAAAATATCCAGCAATATTTTTAAATATACAAGATATATTAAAATATTCCAATTTATTACAATATACAAAATTATATTGAAATATACAAAAATAAATTAAAATATCATAATTTACAAAAATATGTTAAAATATGCAAAATTAAATTAAAATTAATTCAAAATAGTCAAAAATATATAAAAATATACAACAATATTTTTATGTATACAAATTTATATAAAATATGCAAAATTATCAAAAAAAAAATCCCAAAAATATAAGAGCGATTTTTCTTCGGAAAAAAATTAAAAACAATATATTTTTATATATTAAACAAAAGTTTAAAGAAAAAAATTTAAAATTTGTAAAATCTTTTTTTCTGGGATTTTGAAGGATTTGTTGGAATGATGTGTCATATTTCCTTGTTTGTCCTCGTTTTGTAAGGATTTTGTTTAGATTTTAAGAAGGTTTTAAAATCCACACGTTTACGCCTTGTCTAAATATCAATAAATGTTATATTTCAAACAAAATACATTTTCCTAAATTCCAAATTTACACACAAATTTAAAAGGTAACATTTTTATTTCAAAAACATTTCTTCAATATTTCCTTTTTTGCCCTCGTTTTGTAAGGATTTTGTTAAGATTTTAAGAAGGTTTTGGCAATATTTTTTAAGAACTCTTTTAATTGTCATATCAAATATTGTGGAATATAAAGTCTTAAAGTTCCAATCCTTAGAATTGTGTTCCAAATTTAAAAATCTTTAATATATTTAATATTTAAGAAAACGAATACTACAACTTTAGACTTATTTTTCTAGAACACTTTTTCTATAAAAACAATACATCTCGTAAATAATAATAATAATAATAATAATAATAATAATAATAATAATATATTTTAATTAAAATATTCTTTGTACACTCAAAGAAAAAAAATCTGAATTAAGTTCGTAAAATTAAATAGCATCAAAATATATGAGAATTAATCTTAAAAAAAAAAAAAAAAACCTTAACAAGAAATTTCAAACTTAGTGACTTTTTTTTGCTGGAAAAAACTTTATTTAGAGATAAAAAAAGAACACTAAATGAGAACGGCAGGTATTGAACCTCCTTTTTACTGGGTGACTAACATGATATCATTTACTTTTTTCTTAACTAAATTTTAGTTGTTAAAAATATGAATTCATCTGAATTTGTTATACATAAAAAGTTTATTATTTTCTTTTGATTTTAAGTATTTTTAATTCAAACATTTTATGTAACATAAATTTTAAATAAAGTGTTACCAAAAAAGTTAAAGTTTGAATTAAATGTTTTATTTTTTGGGACTTCGCAAATAGTCTTGGGATTGTCAAACAAACACCACATATTCGTAAACCAATCGAATTTTATTTTTTATCGATATCTATTATAACCGCCAAGTTATAGCTATTTAAATCTTCAACATATTTTCCTTACGTGTACCGATACTTTTGTCAGTAGTGTATCTCTTCTGCTTTCAAATAAAGCAATAGTTTCAAAGATTTTTGTTGAAAAGCTCAAGTATTTGATCTTTATATTCAGTAAAGTATCTAAATAGTTCAAAATGTATATTAGAAGACATAGGTTTCTAAATGTTCATAAACTCTCTGATTTTGAAAATCCTTCTAAAATTTCTTTTTTTATTGGGAGGAAAGTTTGTATTTTTTCTATATTAACTTTCATCAAATATCGAATCTCCTCGAAAATTCGTAACCATTCAATAATTTTTTGATCGAACTTTTCAATATTCAATGATAAAGCGAACAATTTACAAAATTTAAACCTAAAAATGTATTGTAATTTTATTATGACTACAAAAAAATCCCTTAATCATCAAATTTGAAGCCACAGAAAACAATTCAGAGAAGCTAAAAATGATGTAACTGAAGAAAAACATCAATGTTTGGCAAAAGATGGTAATCATAACTCAAAAGATATCAGGTCTCGGGGTCAATCCTGCCTGAAATGTAGTCAATTTTTATACTGTCGTTTTTATTCTTGTCTCCATCTGTATCTCTGCCTTGTGTTCTCATTAACGTATGATACGTTATGACGACGATTATGAAATTAAGAAAGAAATATAAAGAAGTTTAGCTTAATTCTTCCATTCATTGACAAATTCAAGCAAACACACATACTTTTATGATTCCACATACTTTTCTTTTGTTCGACTTCGACTGCTTTTTTCTTCAATGAAATTCCTAGAATTTTAGTAAAACTCATTTGCTAGTAAAGGGTCTTGTGACATACTGTTCTTCCTTCTTCATTTTCTTATTTTTTTATTCCTCATCTAAAGAGTTATTATCTTGTTTCTTATCGGTATTGGAATTTAATAGTCCGTCATCCAGTCGATTTCTTCACCTTGTCTTTGTTTGTGTTATTGTTCAGGACACTTATCGGTCGAGTGTTTATTTTCTTTTCCTTTACTTTGCTTATCTTTTGCTGTTTTGTAATCCTTTCTTATTTATAATCAGTCTGTAAAATACTTACCTGCTCAATTTTTTTCTTCAGATTTTATTACGGAAAAAACCCGATGTAATTAGTTATAATTTTATTGTTTTTGTATCGAAGTTCGCGTATTATAATTTGGTAATTATTGTCTGAGTTTTTTTTGTTTCAAATGTCACTAGGTATATAAAAAGACTCCATAAGGAATTTCGGGAAATAGAAAACAGATTTAAATTATTATGGGTTCTGTTTTTATTATAAATCAGGTGAAAAATTACAAAATCCCAAGGCTATTTACAAAATCAAATCCAAAACATATAATCTTTTTAGTTTTCAGCAACATCTTTCCATAACAATTCAAATTCCTTACAAAATATTTTTTGTTATATCTTCTCTTTGTTTATGTACATTATTATTATTATTATTATTATTATTATTATTATTATTATATTATCATTAACATTAAAACAATTATGGACGGAAAATCTTATTAAATTATCTAATTATTTAAATTTCCATATCTTGAGAACTTAATATTGTTAGTGCTCTAGTCAAAAGAAAATAATACATATTTTATGAATGAACAAATTTAGAAATTCAGATTTTTTATACTAAAATTCATAAAACCACAAACTTCAAATGAATTACAGATTACAGAAGATACCATAAACAACTTAATGGGATCCTTGACTCATAAATTAAATTATTTAATAAATTTTTTCCGATGATCCAACTTTTATCTCAATAAATTAAAGTTTTCAAAATATATTTTTGTTTTTGATTTGGTTCAATACTTCGCGATTTATGGACAAAAATGCATGCGTAAATTTTTTCTGGGACCGTCCTTAGAAAAATAAGTCCAATCAATCACTATCTTTTTTTTAATCCTAAAAATATTACAAAGTCTCCACTTTTTTCTAAAAAAATCAGAAAGAAACATACACCTATTAGATTAACATCAATTAAACTATTAATATACATCTAGTATAGTGGTTACCTTTTGCTTTTCTACATTTGAAAACTGTTTTTAGTTTGCATATGCAACAAACACTGCCAAAAATTGTGTGACAGATTTCGTAAAACACAAAATCCTTCCATAGGATTTTGTTAATTATCACCGGGATTTCATAAATAATGTTAAGGATTCATATTTTTATCTACCACTACTTTGTTACTTCCAATTAGCAATTCTTCTTGAAAGTGGAAACAAACTACTAAAGGGGTTGGTTTCGAACGTGGGAATTCTAGTGTGGGAGACTGTTCTACTAACTATACTATAATAAACAAATCCTTAAATCTCGCTCGAAATGTTTATTTTTTAATTAGAATTTTTTGTTGTTTTTTTTTTGTGTTACCTAAGTCGAATAGCACGATTTTTAAAATGACCCTAAAAAAAAAGACCTTCAAGTCAGGCCTTCAGTAAAATCGATATAACTTCTAGAGTAGCAGGTTTTATCAAGTTCTGTTTTTTTTCCAGTCGATTCATAATTAATCAGAGAATAAACCATAAAAGATACATTCTTGGAACTTGGTTAATCTCGTGAAATATTTTAAGTCAGAGTTAAATAATGAGAATACAAAAACAAGAGGAGTCAAGAATGAGTTGTTAAACCGATTTTGATCAAACTCGAATGATAAGTTGCTCTGAAATATATGAAAATTAGTTTTCGTAAGCTTATTAAATGGGTAATATTGAAAATGGTTGACCAAGGGTTGTCGGGGAAGGAATAATTGCAGATACGAATGAAATATCTGAGTTGGAATGGATTTCAAGATTCCATATAAAATCCTTCAATTTCAGAAAAACAACAAATACCCTCAATATTAAAGAATAAACACTAAATTTTATAAACAAATTAGAAATAGCTAAGCCAAAAA
The DNA here is from genome assembly GCA_001015175.1 of Megaselia abdita. Taxonomy (NCBI): domain Eukaryota; kingdom Metazoa; phylum Arthropoda; class Insecta; order Diptera; family Phoridae; genus Megaselia; species Megaselia abdita. The sequence continues at coordinate 17,009 of JXPG01022164.1, forward strand.
TTAAAATGCTTTAATCAAAACAGTAAATACCATGTTACAAGTGTTACAAAAGCGAAAAGCAACTATTAAACAATAATTAAAAAAAAAAAAAAAACAATAAAACAAATAAAATTAAAATAATAAAAATTAAAGCAGAGGCAAAATATAAATTATTTGCTTAAATAAAAAATAAATTAAAAAGCAGATGCAAAAATTCTTTTATCCAAACAATATATATTCCCATAAACTTAACAAAAAAAAAAGACATTTTAAAAAGTTATCATCATAAGAAATCCAGAAAGAACATATGCAAACATTAATTTGTATTTATCAAAACAAGAAATATCATCAAGAATTAAACTAAAAAAAATATGAAAGAATTTTGAAAAAAATTAAAAAGCAGATGCAAAAAATCTTGTATCAAAACAATATATATTCTCATAAACTTAACAAAAAAAAAGACATTTTAAAAAGTTATCATCATAAGAAATCCAGAAAGAACATATGCAAAAATTAATTTATCAAAACAAGAAATATCATCAAGAATTAAACTAAAAAAAATATGAAAGAATTTTGAAATAATTAAAAAGTTACCCGGCAATAAATATTAATAAACACAAAGAAAAAATAAAAGATTGTGTAAAAATCAAATAATATCGGTAATTGGACTAAGAAATATAATAATAAAAATAAATATTATTTTAAGAGAACAAAAAATGTTATTACATCAATTATATTTATTTAAGAATTCCTATAAATAATAAATATAATCAAACATTAAACAAAAATATGTTACAACAAGTACAAGGAAATAAATAATTACTTCTACAAAATTCAAAAAATTAAATTAGAATTCGAAAATCAATCAGCTTAGCCAAAAAACTAATATTCTATATCAAAATAAAAATAAGAAAATAACCAGTTGTGAAACCGTTGTTAGCATAAAAAAAAGTTCCTTCAGAGCTAAAAATAAATACTATCAATAATTAAAACAAATTTATTTTACTCAAGAAAAATAATAAGAAAAACTATCAAACAATAATTTGCTGAGTAATTATATACATAAAATACAAAAACAGAAAATTTTAATTTTTATTAACACAATCATATAAGAGCATATTTTAAGCTATTAAAAGAATAAAAAACTTTAATAATTTCCTTAAAATGGACTTTAAAAAATACACATACTAGCTAGTGCAGGGCTTCCATTTCACAAGCATCTCAAGCTAACCTCAATCATCTCAAGCATTTCAAAAAATTTTGCCTACAAAATTTGAATTCTCCCACTCAGTAAATTTATTTCTAGAAAGACTTCTGAAATAATAGTTTGTATTTTTCTATTTGAATTTAGTTTATTTTCAGTTTTTGTTTTCGAAGTTGTATTAAAATTTTGTGGTTAACTTACTTAATAAAAATGTAAAAATAATTAATTAAAATAAAAACAAATAAAAAAGTATAGAGGAAATTATTTTTCATAATTTTGCAAAGATCTTGATGTTTTTTTTTTAATTATCGATCATTGATGATTTTTGTTTTGATTTTTCATAATTTTGTTAGGATTTTGGGGATTTTTTGATTATTTTCAGTATTTAGAAATGATTTTTCATGATTTTGTTTGTTTTTGTATGGATGATTTTGAGTGTTAAAAATTGTTTTCAATCTTTGATTTGTTTTTTTTTGGGTCTTGGATGACTTTGTATGAAATAAAAATAAAACTGTATTTAGAAATAATTGTTTATGATTTTATAAGGAGTTTTCATGATTTTTCAAGGAGTTTTCAAAGATTAAAATCCCGTACACGATTTTGAGTAGTGAAAATTCCCTCGATTTAGAAAGGATTTTGTAAGGATTGATTTTTTATGATTTTGGAGATATTGGATGATTTTGAGTATTTAGAAAGGATGGTTCATGATTTTTACTAAGGCTTTTTATGACGTTGAGTATTACAAGAAGAATTTTCAAGATTTTGTGGATTTTTCATGATTTTGTTATAATGTTAGGGATCTTGAATGATTTCGTTTGATTTTTATGATTTTCCAAGAACTTATCATTATTTTTGCAAATATGTTTCATGATCCCAAGTAGAAATCTTATCATTAAAAACTTTTCAAAGCTAAATAGCATCTAAATATTTTTTAAAAATGTTCATTATTTTAAAAGGAGCTTTAATGATTTTGTAAAGGAATTTGGAGGAAGAACCAAACACTTAAGGTTAATTTTAAGTTTCAATATTTCCAAAATATTTAGTGTCGTAACTTTAAGTGTAGATTTTTTTATTTGATCAAAAATATTAATTGAATAACTTACAACAAACAAACATTGAAAACTTAAAATAATAGTTAAATCGTTCAAAAAAATAAGCGAAATTTTTCTTCTACTAAATTTTACTTAACAAATATTGTTTTATATTCAGTAATTCTGTTTAATAATCAATGTTTAATAATAAGTATTATTTTAAGAACTTGAAATAAAAATACAAAAACACTATCGAAAACTTATAAAAAATCTATAAATAATTTCTGTTATTTTTAGTTTAGTTTTGAAATTTTATGAGCAGTTTTAGACATACTTTTTTCAAAACACGAAAACTGATTCCTTGGTACACTTAAAAACATGAATTTTTCCTAGAAAATCCCAATTGGTTACTCTTTGCATTTTTTACGAAAAATTGCGAAAAAGGGCTGATTTTTTTACGAAAACTTCTTAATTTAATCAATTAAAAGACTTTCTAACAGAAAAGTTCCGATAAAACTGCAATTTGGAGAAGTAGATTTTTCAGCACTCTTCGCTACGCACCTGAATTTAAAAATTCTAAGAAGTAATGCTAGGGATTTGAGGACTTCATCAGTACAATCAAAACGGGGTATCAAACTTGAGAATCAGATAATATTTGTTTAACTAAAATTTAAAAAATTGAATTGGAAGCTTCCAGAATTTAAGAGCTAGCGCCATCTGGTGTAAAAGGTTTATGGCAGACGGACAAGACGAGTACATAATTTTGTTTTCAAGAAATACACTTATAAAACCCTTAATTTAGACAATTGTTCGTCTATTATAGTTTTAATAATTTTGTCTAAGCAAAAAAAAAAAAAAATGATTTTTTTNAGGAAATTTTCTATGAAAACTATCGATTTGTAAGAAATTTTGAGACTTAGTAAGTTGTGTATGGGATTTTGAAAACAGTCTTGGGATTTTGAAAATTTTCAGAGGATTTCTTGAAATGATGTGCCAGATTTCTTCTTCGAAAATGATATATCAAAGATTGAGACTATGACAAATCTTCAAATACCTGACAAAATTATCAAAACCTTAAAAAAAAAACCCTTTAGAAAATCATCAAAATCATAATAAAATCTCCAAAAACCTGTAAATGATTTGAAAAGCTGATCGTGATCTCCATAAACTTTCATTGCACTAGACTCACTCAACATCATGAAATGCAAAATGTTAATGAATCAACGACGGAATCATAAAAATCACTTAACTCAACCTAAAAGATAATATCTTTAACACTGACCAGTAGCAAAATAAAGAACTTATTAGCACCCATAATTTCTCCAATTCACTGTGAGTCTTATTCCTCTTCCTCCATCCAGCTCCACTCATTTATTTCCCATTAACAGAAAAGAAAGAAAACTGATTTTTTTTAACGTGGTCGTTGGTTTCTGCTTCGCTATCGATCGAATGGATTTATGTTTTCAGAAGAGGTGGATGGATGGAAATCGAAATGGAATTGAATAGAGTGGAGAAGTCAAGCCAAGTCGGTCTGTCGATCCAATCCAACGCAACGCAACAACGGAGACATGTGTAAAAAGAAAAAGTAAACAAAACGTAAAAAGGTGTTGTCTCTCCACAATTTTTGATTTTGATCTGTTGATTATTGTTATTTTGTTTTCCGCCGTTTCTTTCTTATTTTTTTCATAATTATTTATTCGGCATTTTATCTTATTAGTCATTTCACTGAACTGCATTGCATATTTTTCAAGGCATTGCGGTTTGTTTTAGATGAACGTGACAGATCTTTCGCTTTTTCGTTGGAATGTTTTTTGAGTCTTCAGTTAAATTTATTTTATTTTTGTTTGAATTTTTCGGAGAGTCTTGGGATTATTTTTATTAAAAATTTTAAAACACTCAAAATTATACAAAACATTAGAATTTCAAAAAGACAAAACTTAAAATTATTCAAAAGCCATAAATTAATATATATTTTCTATTTTTAATACAAAGTATTTTTCTAATTGTTCAATACTATATAAAAGCTAAATTCATCTATTAGATATTTTCTGTATTTAATTGCTGTTTTATATAATTTGAAAGTTTAACAAAATTTAAATCATTTGAACCATTTAAAACATCTACTAATTCTTCATTAGACAATGCTTCTTTACCAAGATAATGACTTCTAACTTCTTCTAATATTGGACAGATTCCGACAAAATTATTTAGGTACTATTCATAGCATTTTGAGTCGCGATTTCCATGTTCCGACCTTCGAATGACCAAGTAGTTTCTAATTCATCCTGTTCCAATACTCAAAACGTTTACTATTAAAATCCCATTTCAAAATATAAATTCATTTGATGAATATTCTTCGAATGATCAGGAAATACATATTGTTTTGAGTGGGATAAATATCTTATTTATGCAGTGCATATTCTGTTCGTGCTGCACACATTTAACTGATAAAAATTTACACATTTTAATTGTTGTCAACATTTCACATATTTCAATGAGTAACTGACACACTAAAATATGTATCCTACACAATAAATGTATATTGAACTGATAAAATTAATGTGTATCGTACATAATTGAGTGAGTGTCTTACATATTTTATTTCTACCTATTTTTGAATATTTCTTGTGTATGTTACCGCTTTTAAAGCATTAAGAATTGTTTGTTTCTCAGTGTGATCCATAAAATTGTGGAAATTGGAATTGCATACTGCTTGGAACAGTTTTCATTTAGAGCTCATAGATATATTCTTTTCAGAACCTTTCAGATTTGGTAAGATTTAATTCCAACAATTACAGTGCTATTCCAACCTGCTTATCACACTCTTTTTGTTTTGGGATCTTCTGCTCACATTGCAATATCATTTGCATACATCAATTTTTTTTTATATTAAAACCACCTATGTTTACTCCTCTGTCCAAAAAACCGTTCATATCATTCAAATATAAGGCACATAATAGCGGAGACAACATATTTGCTTCACTCCAGATATTGTCTCGAAGTATTCAGATAGTTCTTCACCTGCTTCAATCGCATACTGTTGCTTCCGAGTGTTCATGCTTTCGATAATTTTGAATAGTTTGGTTGAATGAAATTTATAAAAGAGATACTCCTTTAGTATGTTCTTCTGCTCTACACAATTCATCAAACGAGTATTTAGAATTCCTATAAAAATCGAAATTTAGAGATATTTGATTTCTTCTCCTGTGCTTCCTTTTTCTTTATATGTATTGGAAATATTGTAGACCTTACAAGACTTTTGTCTACTTTTACCCAAGCAGCATCTAGAATAGCATTAGAACCCACGGAATCTATACCTCTACAATGCTACTTGTAGCATTCTAGAAGAAGTTAAGATTTTACGGAATTAAATACTTCTTAAAAGTCTATTGCATCCTTCTTCATATGTTCTCGTAGAAGGTGGTATTCAATGCTTTACGGAAAAACCGGGATGTGTACATATTTTCAATGTACTGCAGTAGGATATATTTCAAATGTAATATTTTTTTACATATTTCATTTGATAAATTTTCTTCACATGAAATAAGTGTGCTACACATTTNCATCCTTCTTCATATGTTCTCGTAGAAGGTGGTATTCAATGCTTTACGGAAAAACCGGGATGTGTACATATTTTCAATGTACTGCAGTA
>JXPG01022169.1:0-10007 GCA_001015175.1 Megaselia abdita
ACATAAATACATAGATACATAGATAGATACATATATACATAGATACATAGATGCATAGATACATAGATACATAGATACATAGATACATAGATACATAGATACATAGATACATAGATACATAGATACATAGATACATAGATACATAGATACATAGATACATAGATACATAGATACATAGATACATAGATACATAGATACATAGATACATAGATACATAGATACATAGATACATAGATACATAGATACATAGATACATAGATACATAGATACATAGATACATAGATACATAGATACATAGATACATAGATACATAGATACATAGATACATAGATACATAGATACATAGATACATAGATACATAGATACATAGATACATAGATACATANTGCAATTTTCTACATTTTCTTACCTTTAAGAGCTGCGAATCTGTGGAGCTTTACCTTTAAGCTTAACTTTTATCTGAAAAATCTAAAAATCTACACTTTTCTTATAATATTGTAGTTATTATAAATCCAACAATATAATATTTTTTATTTCTGTTTTTTAAAAGCATATGTTACAATAAGATATTATTATTCGAACTAAACTCAACAAATATTTCCTATTTCCTCAGAACAAAAAGTTATTAAATCAAAATTAAGAATGTTTAAATCAAATCATAATATTTAATGTTTTTGACAAGAATCATAAGAACATTAAGGTTACAACTGAAATTGAAATCAAATTACTAAGGGCAATCAAGGAGCTAAAGTGCAGACAAGACAAACAAGATTTACAATATCTTTTAAGGATTAATAGCAAAGGATTGTAATTATGTTGTCTTCCTTATTTCAGTATTTAATTCTATATCAAATTTGTCTATCGTTCTGAAAAATACTATGACCTTATATTTCCAAATGAATTGTGTCCTTAAGAGCAACACCAAACGCAACGCTAATTTATGTCATTATTTATTTCTAAGAAAACCCTTTCCATTAAGAATAATTAATAGCTGCTTAGGAATTCCCGACATTGTCACGAAATTCAAATAATTTATCTATAATAGGCCCCGCCAATTACTTCCTAAACAGAGTAATTCTTCTAAAACTCAAGACAAAAACGTGCGGAATGCCTTTTGATTCTTAGTGGAACCAAAAATAACAATAGACACCATTCGCTGTTCACTTTGAAATTGGAAAAGTTTGAAAGAACCGCACAATGTTATCAACTGAAAAACCTTCCTTCTAAACGCCAATAACATGATTTTGTGTCCTTTTAGTATTTTCGTATTTCCCCGACAGGATCTAAAATAGAGATATGAATGAAAAAGAGTGCTCGTGTTGCAAAAGATAGTTATTAGATTGAAACGATGATGGTTGGTTAGTCACAGTCGCCTGACTGCTTGATTATGGTTACGGTTCGTTATCATTCATTCCGCTTTCTTTCTCCAATGATTACAACGACTTATTGAATTTGCATGGAGGCGAAGAAAAGCGATAATTTCCCTAATTTGGGGATTTTCAAGAATTTTAATAGTTTTCTTTCTTGCTATTTTGTTGTGGTTATTTTTTCAGTTAATTAGGGGTCTATTTTTTGGTTATTTTATTTACTTTTCCTTGGTATTCGACATTGTTAATACAAACTGTCTAACGTTATCCATCAAAACCGAAACATTATCTTAAAGTGATCATCTTTCGAACAACTTATTCGCATTGCAATTGATGTTCCATTTAAACTCAATTAATTTAACTACCTAAGCTTTGTTCCTATTCCTACTTTTAAATAATTTTTTGTTTAAGATTTAATTTGTTGTCATTTATATTTTTTGATTACCTACAATATTTATTTAAGACCATGATGTATTTATTTGAAGATTGAAAATATTTAAAAAAAAAATTTATATTTAAATGTTTGTTGATTTTTTTAAATGATATATATTCAGGAAATTTTTGGGATTTCTAATAATAAAAAAAAAATTCACATTGAGCTAAATATACGCAGATCCCAGTGATCGATTCTTTGAACATTCTTTTTACTAAAATTCAATGCGATTTTGCTTCTATGAATTATATATGATCTTGAAGTTTTTCAATACTTTTAAAAAATTGTAAGTCTTTTTTGTTTTAATGTTTTTTTTTTGTTTTTATAGGATTTGTATTTTTTGTTTTTAATTGGTTTACTTTCGAAATGCTTTTTATATTCAATCTGTTTATTTCACTTTTATTTTGTTTTAATTAAATAATATTTTGTTTAGGTTTTGGTGATGAGGATTTTAGTTGCGATTTTTGTGTTTTATTATTATTATTATTATTATTATTATTATTATAATATAGTATAGTATACTAGCTTTTTTTATTGATATACATTTTAGTTAAGACTTTTCTTTTATTATTGAAAATATTGATTTATTTTAGGGAGTTTTTACAATAATTTTTAAATAATAAAGAGGTATAGTTTTTCTCTCAAATTTCTACGAATATTTATATTCATATTATCCCAATGTTCCTTTAAAAATGTCTGGGTCTGCTTGTGGAATGTCTTTTTAACTTCTAGAGAAGTATAATTGTATGTATATATTTGTTTTCTGTATTTATCTTTTAAGGAATGTACGTTTTGTTTGGATTTAGAATAGTTTAAAATGTTTTTCAGCGATTTATAATTATTGAATATTTTTATTGATTTGGTTTATAATTATTTTTCTTGTTTAAAAATGTTGTAACATATTCCTATCTTGATAATATATTGCGCACACACTGGTTTCTCCCGTAGCCTTTTATTTTTAGATTTTACAACGGAATTTTAGTTTTTGTTACTTTGTATTATTTTTAAAGCTAAATTTATATTTTAATATTTACTTGTTCTATGAATGTAAGGTATTTCTTCTTTCGCTTTTTCTTACATTTTCTTTTGATCTCAATGCTCAATAAAATGTCAGTGCTAGAAATCTACCAAATTTTTTGGTCATCTTGTTAACTTGTAGATCATCGTTCTTCCTTACAATTCTTTCTTAAAATACAATGATAGTTCCTACTTCATCATATTTCTTAGGAATGTTATATGTGAATAATAAACAATAAATCTATGTTTTATTTAAATATTGAGCTACAGCTATTGATACAACCACTAAATAAGTGTTTATCAACAAGTTTCAGTACGAGGCTTCAAACATTTCCATTTTAATTTTCTTCGTTTTTCTTAATTTTCTTGTCGTTTCTTTTTAATTCAAATTTCTATAAAAAAAATCAAGGATACGTTTTAAAACAAAACAACAATTTAAGGAGGGATTAAAAATGTCATAGCAATGAAAACATCATAGTGTATTAAAAACTTAAAAATGATACCAATTCACACAATGAACCAAAATTGCCTGAGAGTAGCAGTGAAATGTTTTCTTTCTGTATATTTCTGCTTTTGTATTTTCCCGCTGAGTTCGTTTCAGCTCCGTCGCCATTTGCATTTTAAATTTCAAACATGTATATTTGACTATTTAATCTATAAAAACTATTTAATTTCTTCTCAACTTTTAGAAAATATTATTTTATTAAAATGTTATCTGTAAATCTAAAATTTATGCACTTTTTATTAGCAGCCATGTAATTTATGTTAATTACTTCAATACGTTTTCAATACCATAATTTTTTAATAATGTTTTTTAAATAATAAAAATATAAAATATGAATTGTGTTAATTATTTTGCAAAATATATTTTTGCAAATATGGAATTATTGTTCTTCTATATATTAAAACCCAGAACTGTTTGTGGGTTTGTATGTTCCTTATACAAATTGAGGAGGTTGATCCCATTTTGACAAAATTTGCAAGATGCTAGAGAATATATTGTTTAACCTATTTCTGGAATTGGAATAAGTTCCAAGATTGAAGAAACGGTTTCTTATTAGGCAATGTTTTTTATGGGTATTATTACTTCCTTTATCACAACAATAAGTACACCCAAAAACTAATAAAACAAAATTATATAATATATATTAAAAAAAAAAAACAAAAAATGCCCGCAAAGAAATAGAAAAAAAAATCATCCAAATAATAAATACAATATATTAAAATTATACCAAAACATAAAAAAATGCTTTTCAAATTGGAGAAAGCATAAAAATAATCAAAAATAAGTAAAAGGAAAACAAATCAACTTAAGTCAAACAAATAATTCCCTACAATATAAAATCTTTAAAAAATAATATTAAAAAACATAAAAAAAATATATCATCGAAGATTACGCAAATAAAATAATAATAAAAATAAATAGTTATATATACAACAATCAACTTTCTTATCTTTGAAAATAATGATAAAACGTTAAGGTTTCTCTCTAATTTCAAATGTATATTATATATATTCATATTTTTTAAAAAACGCTCCATTTCCCCACAATCAATTAAATACCTGCTAAAATTACGTATGTAATTACAAATGTTTGTAATTAATTGATTAATTACAAACATTTTGCTAACCCTGAAGATCAATAAGTTCTTGTAAGAGTTCCAGAAAGCTTGACAATAAATTATTACAACTTCTTCAAAATTTAAAAAGATAATCAGCTACAGCCAATTAATAAATACTTTACATAGAATTAAAATTGAAAACAAAAATTCATAAAAATTTTAAAGAAAAAAAGAATAGAAATACATTAGATCCCACATAAGTTAACAAAAAAGGTCATCAATAACGTTAACTTATCAGGTCATTTTTTTAATTCATTAGTTCATATTTTCCACGACTCTCCAAATTATTAAAATGTGGCAAACATTTGTTTTCCACAATATGGGTATCGTTGGACGTTGAATTTTGAGAGGAGAAATTTATGTGGAAAGGAGTGTGTTTCAAAAATTCTTTAATGGGATTAGGTTCCATTACTCCAAAAACGTTCCTTTCCCAATTTTTTATACAATGTGGGTATTGTTGGACGGAGAATATATGAAACCGATTTGACCAAACTCAAAGAATAAGTTGCTAGAAATCTGAAATATACGAAGTGTACCTTTCGAGACCTTATTAAAAGGGCAATATTGGAAATAGTTGAACAGGGATTGTCGGGGAAGGAATAATTGCAGATGGGGCTGAAATATGTGAATTGCAATTGTTTTCAAAATTCCACATAAAATATTAAAATTTCAGAAAAACAACAAATACCACAGCTAAGCCAAAAATTAAAATGCTTTAAATTAAAACAATAACTACCATCAAGAATTAAAAAAAAAANAAAAACAAAAATAAATAAACAAATATTAAATGATAATTACAAAAAATAATAATAAAAAAAACAGCCTTGCTAAAAATTAATATTCTTTAGCTAAATAAAAAAAAATTAATAAAATAAAAGCCGAAGTAAATAAACAAAAATTATTTTAAAAAAATAGAGGATAATCGGAAGTAAAAAATCTTTTATCAGAACAATAAATATTATCAGAAACTAAAAAAAAAAAACAGAAACAACTTTTTAAAAAGTTAGTATTTGTTTAAAAAATAAGAAAACCAGAAATAGTATATGCAAAAAAATTATTATTTTTCATAAAAACAAAAAGGCTTACGAAATGTTTAGGTAACTTACTATTCTGAAATTAAATTTCGATAAAATTAAAATTTAGATTTTTTTTTTTTAAACTTATTTGTGAAATTGATCTTCAAAATTTAAATGAAAAGGGATTCTAAGATTTAAATTTTATTATTGTTAAGTATTTGTTAGGTTTGCAATGTCCTCCCAAGAGTTCCTCTTCGATGATCTGCTTATTATCTTTCCTAATTTTTTGACATCGAAAAAAACTGTACTGCTATATGTACACCTCAAACGTGTAAATTTAACACCCCGATTTTTAACAGTGTACTCCCGTTACCGAAATCCATGTCGGGATCATTCTTAGTGACTATTATATTTCCCAGGATCATTCCAAAAGAAAACACACCCATTAAATCTTTTAAAAAACCGCACTTTCTTATGTCCGTTTATTCAAAACTTAAAGTAACATTAGACGTAATATTATTAAAAGAATTCTTTAATTTTTTCCGGGTTCATAGAATGTATTCTAGCAACAAGAAAATCTAAAATACGAATCATAAAAAAAAGTTACTTTTCAAAACTTTTTTTTAGACTAAAATCAACAGATTAATCAAGCTCATTGCCCTCGTATTTCCTTTGGAAAACCTTGACCCAAATAAACACCTTCCTTAAAATCGAAAGTAACGAAATAAAAAAAAAACCAATCAGGAAAGTTTTTGTCGGTCATCAAAGAATCACCAGAACAACAAACTTATTAAAATTAAATTACGAGAGAATGGGGGGAAGTGTTCTGAGTCATATTGGTTTGTGTTACTGGAAAGGAAACAAGGACGAAAACTTTTCAGCGAAATCACAAAATAATAAAAATGAAAATCACCAATAAAGAAACGTTTAAAAGTTAATAAAAAGGCAAATAAAAAGTAGTCGAAACGAAAACAGAAACAGAAAAAAGAAAAATTGCTAAAGAAAAGGGAAATCGGTAAAATCAATATTAATAATTTCCCAAAGATTTTACTTTATTTTATTTTTCGTTATTAAAAAGAACGGAAATTGCTATTTAAACAGTTATTTCCTACAAAAATAAACAGATTTTCCCTTGTTCATCGCTTGGAGTGGTTCGATGGAATGAGAAAAGCTACGACAATGACGATTTGAAAAGACTATTGGATGGATAGATGGATGGATGGATGGATGGTTGACTGTTAGTGAAGTGGTGGTAATCAAATTACAGTTAGTGCAAAGGAATTTCGAAATCAATTTGAATATCAAATGAAAGAAACTACAATGAATGAACGATGGGAGAGGGTGGTGTTGCTCTAGAATTTCAATAAGAGGATTCAAGGAAATGATGGCAAAAGGGTTTTCGTTTTTGGAAGACTGTTTCATTGGAAGTAAATCAATACAGAAATCCTTTTAGCATTCTTTTTTTTTCTCCTTTTCAAATAATAGTCTTTGGGAAATCAAAATTGTTTTCATTAGTTGGAATTTTGAATTTCCTTGTGAGAAGAATTGGTCCAATAGTGTAATTAGAGGATAATGTTGAGCGTTGTTAGATTTATTATATTATTGTAATTCGTCCAATTAGTCGTGAAGTCTTGGAAGCAAATATTTGCGACTTTATAAGAAATATTTTTAACCGACTTAATACCAATCATATTTAGGCAATTTTAAAAAAAGTTGACAAATATATGAATGTAGGAAATGGGCTTAAGTGATGGAGGAATGTGTTAGATAGATAGGACTATTAAAACCCTGTTGATGTTTTCATGTCCTGGAAACTTTTTCTTAACGCGATATAAAACAATAAATTTCTGACATGAAATATAGTGCATTCAAATAAATACAATTTTTACCATTCTAATAAAAAAACTATATAAAAATATGACATTTTTGAGAGCTTTTAAATTTTTTTAGAGAAGTCCTTATTCCTCATTCCTAAGAGGCTTTATCAAAGAAATACTGATTGAGTTGAAAATAATGCGGCTATTGTAGGCTTTATCTCAAATCAATTTCACTTACTACAAAACTCAGTGTTGGCAAAATGTTTGTAATTAATCATTTAATTACAAACATTTCTAATGACATAGGTAATTTTAGCATGTATTTTATTGATTGTGGGGAAATAGAAAAAATCTGAATATATATTTGAAATCAGCGAAATAAATCGTTTCAGAAAAACATCACTTTACATCCTTATTTTCTAAGCTAAGAAAGTTCATTTTTATATGTGATTAATTGCGTAGATAATTTGCCAACCCTGACAAAACTGTAAGATTTCAAATAAGAGAAGATGTTCCTACTCCAATACTAGAAATAATACACTAAACAAATAAGTGAAAACGCGTTTTTGTGGAAGTTACATTGTGTTGTGTTAAAAAAATCATTAAATCTCAAAATGTTCATGTTTTTTTTGAATTTTTTAAAACTTTTGGTCTTATTTTTTTTATTTTAATTTTACTCATGTTAAAGATTGATAAAAAACTTTAATTTGATATATTACAAAAGCATATAGCTGCAAGATATAGCTGCAACATAGTGTTCTGTTGCTCCACTAAAATCGATGTATCTCATGAAAACACCGGTTTCAAAAGGTTCAGTTTTTCTTAATCTATTCATAATTATTACTAGCATAAATCGTGGAAGATAAATTCTTATAGATCTCGTAGGACCTTGCGAGATATTTCAAGTCAAAGTTGAATTTTGAGGGGAAATTGAGCGCGTTTACCCTAAAGATGGCTGTGATCAAAGTTTCTGAATTAAAATGACATTTTCTTATTAGCAATACTTCCATAAATCATATCCATTTCAAAAAATTAAACAAAATTGTTACCAAAGTCGAATATCACCATTTTTAAATGAACCTAAAATAATAAATGATGTTACGAAGATCTTCAAGTCAAAATCGATATAACTTCTAGATTAGCAGGTCTTATCAAGTTCGGTTTCTTTTAGTATATTCATAATTAATCAGAGAATAAACCATATACGATACATTCTTGGAGCTCGGTTGATCTCGGGTGATATTCTAAGTCAAAGTTAAATAATGAGAATACAAAACAAGCGTTTTTTATAATAGCTATAAATACTTCACATATAATAACAAATATAATCTTACCTTAGTAATAATTCCAATGCTTCTTCTCAATGATATTCTTACAACATAATGTAAATTCTTTACTTTTACGTTTCTGTGAGGAGTTTGGTAGAAAATGAGTTCCTCCAGAGTTTCTAGGAATAATGGAATCACAAGCAAATTAAATCCTACCACCATCAATCCAACCAGCATGAGTTTAGTTGAGAAATAGCTGTACACTCTAGAACATTTTTGAAAACGTTCATTGAATGATAGGATCTTTAATATTGGAAGAACACTTCTTGGAGCTCGTTGAATCTTTTGAGATATTTATTAAGTCAAAGTTTAATTTTGATAAAAAATTTACCTGTTTTATGGCTCTAAAGAGGGCTGTGATGAAATCTGATGATCTGTTAACTAAGTCGAATAGCACCATTTTGAAAATGATCTTTTAACAATTTATATAACCGATATTTTTTAAATTATGCCTATTGCAGATATTTGCAGCTGGGTTCCTGTAGTACAACTTTCACCCTAAAAATGTCTATGATAATTTTTTTCCAGAATTTTTAGGGAATTAAAATATCTATTACTCAAGTCGAATAGCAATTATATTAACTGTATTTAAAATGTCTATTCAAAATCGGAAAGTCAACATAAAAACAATCTCTTGGCAGTTTTGGATTGTTTGGAATGTTCTTAATCCACTCACCAAAAGGGTAGAATTATATCAGTCTATCCTGTTTGGCATAACATTTTAAAAATCCTATAAAATCCATAGCCGGCTCACTTGAAACTAATTGGGAATATCTCCATGACCATAAGGTCTTTGTTTTCAAGACCCTGAAAACATTGCCCATATATGGGTTAAGTTCCAAGTTCCGTGTCTTTAGTAGTGAGCTAATATCGCCTGTAACGTAAGGCAGGCAAGTCTCTGAATTTCTTGAAACTTAGTTATATAGGATGATTTTAAAAGTCCTCTAAATTACAATCATAAGCAAGNTCAAGACCCTGAAAACATTGCCCATATATGGGTTAAGTTCCAAGTTCCGTGTCTTTAGTAGTGAGCTAATATCGCCTGTAACGTAAGGCAGGCAAGTCTCTGAATTTCTTGAAACTTAGTTATATAGGATGATTTTAAAAGTCCTCTAAATTACAATCATAAGCAAGACTAGGTCTAACTACAGCTGTGTATTTGATCGGAAGATTCATTACGCATGGATGGTTCTTTTACACTGTTCTCCATATATTTAATAAAATATACAAATTTACTTAGATTCTAAGATACTTTCAGGAAAACTTGCTTTGTTTTTTCTTCTGAGAGGTTTCCTCGATAGTATACTTTGACGATTTAATGTGAATATTTTGTTATTTGTTTTCAACAGATTTCTTGTTTGTATATATTGTAATTTAGACATATCGATCAGCGAGAATCAAAACATA
>JXPG01022172.1:1012-12197 GCA_001015175.1 Megaselia abdita
AATATTTACACTACATTTGTCCTCCCTGAAAATAGTCAATATTACATTTTACACTACATTTTACCCACCCTGGTGCTGCGAATGGTACTGGACGAGCATTGCGATAAACTGGCATGGTTCCTTCCTTCAGTGTTATAGATGCTTTTGTCTTAGTGCAACATCCGAGTTCTTCAAAAAAGAGGTCTGGAAATTTTGTCCGAACTTCTTTCGTCAAAGAATTACTTTCACTTTCATGAACTGCATTGCAAAATGTAGTGATTGACAATGACCAGAGATCGAAGGCTGATTTGTAGCGATGTTACATAGCATTCCTCGTATTCTTCTTTGCTTACAAAATTATATGGAAAACATCATATGGAAAACATCAAAGCAAAAGAATAGAAGCTCATGTTGCACCACTAGCTTTCTTGTTGGTATAATTAAGTGAAGGCTTACCTAACTTGGCCCAGTTCTATCTTGAAATGATTGTAACGTCAGATCCAGTATCAAATTTGAATTTAATTATAGATCCGTTAACATTCGGCACGATATACTTTCTTTGATGCGAAACATTGTTGACTGAAGGATTGCTCACTGCATTCACAGTTGATCCGCCTGAATTACGATTGCTTCCTAATCGTTTTGGCTTAGCGCTGATGCAATAACCATGCTTCTGACCCTTTTGATTACATTCACATAACCAACAAGGTCTGCATGGAATTGATGAAACATGTGAAGACTTTTGCTGTGCGTTTCTATCTGACCGTTGTTCTAGCTGTTGTTTTACAGTAAGCACTTCCGATTTGTGTGAAGATTCCACGATACTAGGTTTATCTTTTTTAAAACAGAAAACTCTTTCCGCTTCGTTGACCAAATCTTGAAGATTTAAACGCTTCCTTTTCATCATTAGTCTTGAGCGATGCAAAATGTGTTGATTCGGTGTCAAGTTTTGCTAAAAGCTTTTCAAGTATATGAGGGAATCTTGTTGACATTAAAGACCGTTGACAAAAATTTGGGCTTCTACATTTTTTCACATCAAATCTCTAGCAATGAAGAAGAAGCTGTCGTGTCTGCAGCTAACTAACTAAACTAAATTACACAACAAGCCAAAGCTGACTCAAGATGTAGCACTGATATTAAGGAATGTTAGTTTCCTATGTGTTTACCAGCTGCTTTTCTACATCAGTGTTGTTAGTTTTCCCTCTTCCTCTGAATAGAGTCAGTGATGATGAAAATTTCTTACGAAAAATTCTGACGTGTGCACTGAGGATCGAACTCAGAATCGTCAGACTGGAAGGCGATAGTGCTAGCATATACACCATAAATAACTACTTCATCTAAATCTTTACAGCTTACAAAAGAATGAAATAGGATAAATGTAAGCTGACAGATATGAAAAGCAAGATTTAAGGAATAAAGAATAAGAAAAGGTTGATTAGTTTTCCTAAACTAAAGAATCGGATAAGATTTGCTTAACTAAAATTTAAAGAAACTTAAAATGAATGCTTATAGAATTAAAGCTGGTGTCGACAAATCATAATTCTGTTAAAGGCAGTTAACTCGAAGCCGAATCCATAACTGCAACACTAGCAGAGACGGAAGTCTCAGAAGGGTCTATTTATATTGACACTCAGGATCGTAGAATTTAAGTCTTCTTTAGTCAAAACAAGTAAAGAGGAAATAGAGCAGCACAACATGAACAAATGCAAGGTAAGGCTGTTTAACCAGAAAAGGATCTGCTGCAGACTGTATTCCAGACTCAGTATCTGGTCACATGTAAGGTAACCTTTCTTTGTAATAAAAAAATATCTATAAGACGAAATGTGGAACAAAGTTTTATGACTCACAAACCAACAAGGTGATCAAACTGTTTTTCTTACAGGACACAGCTTACTAGGTAAAATTTCCAAACGTATATGCATACTCGAGACTGATTAGTGTAGGTACTTACATGGATTTACACTGCGTAGAGGATATGCGACATTCTTTGCGACTAGATGACTTATTGGTACAAAGAACATCGTAAAGTTTGTCAAAGATATTTGGATATTTGGTGCTGGATCATTTTGGCTATGCCAACTTCTCGATTAATGTGCCAGGTGTGAGATTCTCAAGATTTATGAAGGAGTTTCTTTAATAACTTTTAATCTAACCTAGCATATTCCTAAACTTTAAATAAGGTGAAGACTGCATCATTAGAGATGAGCTATACACTGCATAGTGTACAAATTGGGCATTTTGAAGAGACTTATAAAACTAAGTCAGAAAACCCTTGCAGACACAAGATGTGCAGTTTGAATTTCAGAGAAAATTTCTGAACCTTTCACAACAACAAGTAGTCTTCGGTAAGAAGTTGCTCTTTCTTGTGTATCGCTTAACATCCGTCTGAAATTATTGTTAGAAGAGCCGAAGTTCGAGCGTCAAATAAAAACTTCTGCTTGAAATTGTCTCAGCTCCTTGACTATGCCGACAAACCAGTTTTCGTAATATAAGTAGGCAGCAGGGCAAAATAGGGATCCTCGTGACAGCAACATCACACAAAAAATCCAACGTAGATTTCTGCTCGGGCTTAACATACTCCTAACATTCGAATTTATTCAAAGTCCGCCAAAAAAGATCATGCAAGCGAGACCGGATGGAACAAGAAGACGAGGAAAGCAAAGTCTTCGTTGGCCTTGTAAAGAACAAGAGCTTGTATCCTAGGGTATTATAAACTGGAAAAGTACCGCCATAAACCAAGAGATGTGGAGAACCGTATTCGATGGATTCCCACGTTAGGAGACTAACAATCTCGAAAGATACCTTCCAATCTTTGTACCAACTATTCCAAAAAATTCAAAACAAAATCTTATAAAAAACTGTTTATTCAAAAAAAGGTAGTTTTTCCTTAAAATCTATGCACAAAAGAAAGAGATAAAGGTAGGAAAGAAAAATATACAACACAGGAAAGTTTTGAAAGATTTGTCGTTTTCTACAAAATAATTTATATATTTTCGTCTGCCATTTTGTACTGAACCTAATTAAAATTAATTATATTACAAACCCTAATCACTAAAAGTATATCAAAAAGTGAGATGAAAATATTCACTAAATCCAGAAGAAGAGTAAAATTTCAAAAATCTCTTAACAACAAAAAATAATCTATAGGAAGTTCGTCTCGACTTCATAGAGATCTTAATCTTCTTAGTTTTGTTGGAACAAGGTGGGGTCGTATTGTCCGGAGATTAACAAGTTTGTTGGCCATGGGTCAACATAGTCGGGATCTCTGCAGCATTTTCCTCCTTGGAGTCCAGATTCAGCGTCATCGCAGTCGGTCAATGGAACACGGTAGAGTTCTTCGTTGGGTGTCAAACTGACAGGTGACTTCGAGATAACACCTTCCTTTGTGCAGAAGTCAATTGGGGTACATTTCAAAGCAGCGGCGCAGGTTTGTGGAATTGGTTTGAAGATTGGTTCAGATTTGATGTCTTCTCCTCTTTGTGGTCTTTGAGGTGGCAAGTATTTTTGGGTTGGGTAGATTGGTTCGGATTTGATGTCTTCTCCTCTCTGTGTGGGGGGTGTTGGGGGCAAGTAGATTGGAGCTTGAGTAGAGATGATTGGTCTAGCTGGGCGGGTTGGGACAACAACAATTGGTCTTGGTGTGCTTGGGGGTAAGTACACTGGTGGTTGAGTTTGTGGGACATATGGAGTTGGAGCTGGAGTCCTTGGTGGCACATAAACAGTTGGAGCTGGAGTCCTTGGTGGGACATAAACAGTTGGAGCTGGGGTCCTTGGTGGAACATAAGGAGCTGGAGTTACAGGGGGCAAGTATGTTTGTGGTTGAGTTGGTGGAACATAAGGAGCTTGAGTCCTTGGTGGAACATAAGGAGTTGGAGTTACAGGTGGCAAGTATACTGGTGGTTGAGTTTGTGGAACATAAGGAGTTGGAGCTGGTGTCCTTGGTGGAACATAAGGAGCTTGAGTCCTTGGTGGAACATAAGGAGCTGGAGTTACAGGTGGTAAGTATACTGGTGGTTGAGTTTGTGGAGCATAAGGAGTAGGAGCTGGGGTCCTTGGTGGCACATAAACAGTTGGTGCTGGAGTCCTTGGTGGCACATAAACCGATGGGGTTGGTTGTGGAACGAAAGGACGTGGGGTGGTCTTCTCAATGATGAATGGGGTTTCTGGAACACGAACGTGGTATCCATCCTTTTCCAAAATGGTGGACTCTACTGGAATACGACAGCAGACTTCTGGGGCGAAGCATTGGTCAGCCTAGAAAAACATTAATTATATTATTATGATGATATAAAAAGTTCAGCTACCCTCAAAAAATATCAGTTACCAATATAAAACTCAAAAGTGTAACCCATATTTAGTATAAATTGTGGGAGCAAGTCAGTAATCAATTTGCTTTTGCTTATGTAACACATCAATAAAATATTCAAAACAAGATTTTGTATTAAGAAAAAATAATTAAACGCGTGCTTAAAATTCCGGTTTTACTTAAGATTTTGATGTTATATATTTAGGTGGAGAAGAGATAGTACACGACCTCAAACCAGCTGCTTGACGTGACTGATGATGACTAGACAGACACTAATTAGATAACCAACGGTACCAATAAGTGTCAAAATGTTCACCTAATTATAAACTAATTAAATTTGGATTTGGAAACATTGAAGAGATGAAAAGATTTCAAAATTGAAAACCTTACAAAATGAAACAAGCAAAAAACGAACGTCAGCCATCGATTAACTTAACATCATCCTAGTACCACAAAAGCATATTATACTAACGACCTATTGTGGCGCTGTGTATGGCAATCAATTAATTTCTTTTGACTGAATTATTAGTATCTGGTCTTTAGTCAAGGTTCCGAATCGTATCAAAGCGAATGCATTATGGATTTATGTAAAGCCTCAAGACGGAAGAAGCGGAAGATGGTTCTGGTTTTTGTTGTTTGTCAAAAGAAATTAGATTGAAATTTATGGATTTTTTATTCAGAAAACCAGCAACAAAAGACAAAGCACAACAGAAACAGAAAACATAAAAAAACAACAAACAAACAAGTTGTTTTTCAATTTCAGTGACTGTGAACATACAAAACATTCTTCAACAGACGACCTTGTAAATTACATCTGAAAAATGAAATTAAATTGGTTGTCGTCTCCTCTTCATCTCTGGAGGGGTCTCTGGACCAAAAAACCACAAGAAACAAAAAAAAAGTGACTGAGGGAAAAATACCAGAAAGAGCCACGAAAGAAAGACATACCAAATTTTTCAGCTTAATGAGTGAGAGGAAAACTGGTATGGTATGTAGGTAAGGTAGGTAAGTATCACGCATATCTTCCTTCCAACCAAAATATTGCATAATGGTTTTAATTTAAAGTCGTCTTCTCTTTTAGAATTCGGATTTCACTTCTGTTAGACAGACTCCGTCTCCTCTTCATTATGAAGCTTTCATAATGCTAAACAGTTAATTACGAAGATTGATTTAGTTGTTTTGTGGTTTTGGGGGACACATTAATTTGCATTGGCGATTTTAATTTACCTCCTGGCTGCTTTTGAAATCACTTGAAAATTACGTTACGAAAGCGAAAGTTGTCTATTTAGAAGATTAAACATGTCTTTCGAGATTTCTTAGAAATTTTATTCAGAATGAGGTAATATTGTAGGACTTGTTTTGAAGTTTTATTCATAATCTGACTTGTTTCATTGAGAACACTTTTTTCTGTTAGTTTTGATTCTTCGTTATCAAGAAATCTAAATAGTTTCTCTCATTCGGTGAAATTTAGGAAAGTTGGTTTTTCTGAAGATGTATGCTACATTTATGCATATCTTCTGAAGAGCTTCTAAATATTTTGAATTAATAAATACATAAGTCAGAAACTTAACAAAACATAAGGACTATAACTTGTGTAATTTTTATAGAAAGTGATTCAAACAAAACACGTAAGTCCGAAACTATGTGTAAATCAAAAGACTTAAGGCACAAACAAGCCTATCTTTCACAATGAAGATAATTTAAGTCACAAACTTCGTCTAAATCAAAAGGCTTAAGCCACAAGCTTGTGAACATTTTATTTATGAACAAAAGACTTAAGGCACAAACTTTAATAAAAAAAGGCACAAACTTTCAATATTAAAGGAAGTAATTTCTAATAATGTTTCGAATTCGAGCAATACAAACAATGTCTAAGCATTAAACTTTTAAAAAACATTTAAAAAAATGTATTAGAAAAGTCCAAGAAAAGAAGACAAGAAATGTCTTTCATAAATCACAAACAAATACAAGTTTTAGAACACACTTTGCGCAACTTTATAAGCAAAGTCTATAAAAGTAAGCGAAGCACATTATAGACTTATATCATCATTAAAGTTCCCACTATAATTCAACTCCCACACTTTCTCGATGAACTCATACAAACTGTTCTAGTAAATCGTGTTTCTTCTGAATCTTCTGAAGACCTCAATACTTACAACTTTTTGGCTATATCCTCTAATGTTGATTTCCCCGTTGACACATTGGTTTGGTGAGACACAGTCGAAAGCAGGGGATGCACAGGGAATTGTTGGCAATGGAGTTGGCTTTGGTTTGTATGTACAACAGACCTCGGTGTTTTGATCACAGGTCTATCAGAAAAGAAGACAATAAAAACAAGATCTGTCAATATATGCTAATTTTATGGAATTTTATCTTCTTATTTCTTTGTTTAAATCTTTATCAAAAAGAGATTAACCTTGAAATTCGAAGAATTTATTCAAAAAAAACTTACGCGCTTGGTATAAGCAAGTTCGGTAGAGAAATATCCGTTTAAGCATTCCGAAGCCTGCACGCACACATCACCTCCATGGCAGACGAGATTTTCAACAGGTGGCAAGTAAGTTGGAGCCCTGAATGGAGCCGCCCTACTACTGATCATATGCTGAATGAAAATATTATCAGATAAATCCAATTCGGCGACAGCAACATGGGCCAACAACAGCCCAACAATCAAACTCTTAAATCCAATCATGTTCTTCATTTATCTAACCACTTCACTGATACACTTCTTTTAGATCACAAATCTTAATCACTTTTCTTTTAGTTTTTTTAAAATGTTTTTTTTTTAATCAATTGAGTCCGCGATCTACAACACAAAAATTTCTGGTAAATTTTTTTGCGATCTTCAACTGCCGAATTTTGAATAAATAATATAACGATTTTTTATAAATATTGAGCTTTTATACTTTGCTTCCATGTGGATTTGAAGATGTGCGTGAATGATTCACTCTTCAACAGTCAACTCAACAGGTTACCAACACAAGCGCAACACCTTCACTCACATCACAGTGAGATGGAACAACGAACAAAAACACAACAACAAAAATAACAAACTAAATGGTTAATTTCTTATTTTGGTTGGAAACTATTTTTTCGGCTAATTCTGATCATCAGTGGAAGCAGAAGTAGAAGATAGATCGTTATTAGATTTTGATAAGTAACTGAACCTGTTCTATGGAAGAGGATCTAAGCTAGATAGAATGCTGTGGGACTTTGTGGAATTTCCGAATCGGAATTATACTAATTTAGAATTCTATTCTAAGGTTGATCCAAGTGATGCGATGCTTAAACATGCGATGCTAGAAGTGTTGCTAAAGGTGGGAAGAAAATTGATGATTGACAATGCATTTCTGAGGCGGTTGATGTCAGAGATCGTAGGTTTTTTTTTACCATTAATTTGCGATTTCATGGATTTGGTATTTGACTTGCTAATGTCGGTTTGATAGCTCCCTTTAACTAACTTTGTATCTGATAACTTGCAAGATGATTTATTAGATTTTGAAATTAGTTGCTAAAGTAACGGGAATGCATTTTTATGGCCGTGTTGAGCTAGATAACTTGCATATAATGAAGTGTTGTTTGAAGGTTGTATCGACTCTATGGTAACATAAATTCTGCACTCTTCTCCTCTATCTTTGTAATTATCGTCAATCTGATGATGTGCGATGATGAATCGATGGATCAGCTAATTATGGAATAAATTAAGAAGACACCAGTTTACAATTTACACCCGAAATGGAATTTTTTTGGGTTTTTCATAGGCCGTTTTTCATTAACTATTCATAAAAGAAGGTCTTCTATTTACAGGTGGTTTTGAAAGAGATGCAGGTTATTTTATTTGAAATGGTCTTCTTTTTTTAAATTTTTTAATTGTGCGGTTTTTCTATGAAATGAATCAAAGAACTATTTCACCATTGATATGATGAGTAACTCTTTGGTGGTTTGACTTAATTCGGTATTTGACATTGAATGTGTTTATATTTCAATTTAATAAAAAAAGATTTAATGTTAAGCCTGCATTACTTTTATTACTTTCATTTCTTCTCTTTCGAATTATCATAAAGTTGCAACTAATTTGAATGCAAGTCATTTACTTATTCAATTGTAAATTCACTTTTAATAATAATTTAATAATATTGAAATAAATAGTGTTTATAAAAAATATTAGAGATAAATATGCGGAAACTGGAATTTAAATCTTTTTTATATTTAATGAAGAGAATATGAATTTTGTATAGATCCGACAAACACTTTTTCTATAGTCTAGGGAAAAATAATGTAAATAGATCTTTTGCCGATTAATAATCTATATATTATATATAAAAGAGTGATATCTGCCTGGTGTACCTGTATATTAATTCGCAGCACTCATTTTCTACATTTATATTGTTGAGCATGGGTTCTTTTAACTCCACGAAATGTTGTGGACATTTTAACATTACGTTTCCAACACATCTTAAATATTATTTATAAATTTTGAAAAATAATTTGATCTAAACAAAAAAAAAAACTATTATATAATTTAAAATTAAAAAACATAAATTACAAAATTAACAAGCATTAAACAAAAATCGTTGAGGAATTAAAGCTATACAGAAAGCTGTAAATATTAAGTTACCAACGAAGATTCCTAAATGAACATAGAATATTTTTACAACTAACAGGTCGAAATTGCAACTAAATATAATTATAATTTTAGAAATTTAATATTAATATTTTAAAAAACTCAATGTTTACTAAATTTTCCAATTATAGTTTTAAAACTGTTATAATATATATAAATATTACATTTTTCTATACTTAAAATTATAAAAATTCTACAATTATCTTCTTTCTTTTTTTGTGTTGAGTGTATGAGTATACCGTTATAAACTTAATTAATATGTAATTCTAACAAATTGATGAAATTAATTTCTAGAACACTAACAAGTCCGTAAAATACTAAACTATTTGAACCACAAAAAGGATGTATCTACAATTTTAGACAATAAAATTATTTGATTTATCTTTTTATAAAAAATATAATTTAAAATTTTAATATTTTAAAGCTTTAGTTTTTAAATAAGAAAATTGAAAAAAATACAAGTTTTGATTTCATTGGAACATTACGTTCAATTCCTATACTATTCATTCCTAAAAGGAATATCAGTGTAAAGACTAAAATTGTAGAAGAAATTCTACCATTGATTGAGAGATGATAAAGAGAGATGATTTCTCAAGAAATCATATTGTGTATAAAAAAAAAATAATAATAATAATGTTAAGAATAAGGGAAGCTTTACAACAGAACTAATTCCAATCAAAAGAGGAGCTTTTAAAGGAGACATATTAAGCCCACTTTTGTTTTGCTTATCATTAAACACGCTCTCGACTCTATTGGATTCCACGAATTATGGATATGAAATTAAATAATGTATTACACCATTAAAGATTTCTCCTCTTCTTTACATGGATGACTTGAAAATATATCCATCAACTAGTCAACGTCTGAAACACATGTTAAGCATTATAGAATCCTTTTCAAATGACATTAAATGGAATTTGGTCTACATAAATGCAAAACAGCAATATCATAAGAGGACAAATGACAAAAGTATCTGAATGTTCTACAAAAGATAGTGGAATTATTAAGTCAATGGAAGAAACTGATATTTATAAATTTCTGGGATTTGAGCAAACGGAGATGATTAACCATACAAATATAAAAAAAGAACTCACGAATAACTTACATAAAAGATTGAGGGACATAATGAAGACCGGCTTGAACTCCAAAAACCTTTNTCCTATTATAATTTATTTTGCAGGTGTAATAAAGTAGAGTTAAACAGATATCGACGCACTTGATTTCACCATCCTCAAAGCTCATTAGAAAGGATACATTTAAAAAGGTATCGAGGCATAAAAGATATCTTAAACGCTTCATTGTGCGTTAATTCAAGCTGACGAAAACCTAACACCAATAAACATGAATAATTATATAAATTATGATTTTCTAATCAAATGAAGCAGAGGACGGCGGAGTCTTGATTTTTCAAATCATTGGCTTATAAAAGGTAAACTATATACAGAAACAGAGGGATTCATGATTGCCATTCAAGATCAAATCGTCGCTACAAAAAACTATAGAAAATACATTTTAAAAGACCAGACCGTTGANTCTAATCAAATGAAGCAGAGGACGGCGGAGTCTTGATTTTTCAAATCATTGGCTTATAAAAGGTAAACTATATACAGAAACAGAGGTATTCATGATTGCCATTCAAGATCAAATCGTCAAAACAAAAAACTTTAGAAAATAATTTTAAACCTTTCAAGAGACCAGATAGTTGACAATGTATAGAAAATGCCTAACTAATCTAGAAACTATAAAACACCTACTTGGATTTGATTCAACTTTAAGATACATTCCCAAGGGGCCCTCGAGAATAAGAATGTAACATATGTCACAGTTGGACACAATCGGCCAGACATTCTGATACATCAGAAAAAGTTGAGGCATATAATTGCAGTAGATATTGCAGTTTTTAACAAAAGTAACTTGATCACCACTTACAACACGTAAATAAATAAATATCAAGAACTTCTTTTTCGATTAAATTACCAATGGGATATAACTATACAGCGATTCAACCCATAATAATATAGACTATACTGGACTAATCCTGAAGTCTTCTGTAGCACGAATAAAGAAACTGGACGTAAGTACATACATATAATTGATGAAATGCAAAAGGCTGTTATATTTAAAAATTTCAGGCTCACCAGAGAGGTACTTGGGCAATGACATCGAATACCAAAATGTTTTTATACACACAAAATAATATGACTCTATAAATATAAAGAAAAAATATTTGAAAACTTGTTCAAGACCAAGACTTTATTTGCCGAATAAACTTTGAA
>JXPG01022180.1:0-12084 GCA_001015175.1 Megaselia abdita
ATAAAAGTTTTGATGATGAGTTATGGTTCTATTCCAAACAAAGAAATCTTTCCACATAAACATTTTCCGATTCCTCTTTAAATTCCCTGTCCAACGATACACATATTGTGAAAGCAACATTTTTCCACGGAACTGTTTCTGGAATCTTATTGGAACCTATTCCAATACCAGAAATCGATTCAACTTTAATTTCCTGACTCCTCTTGAAATTCACCGTTCAATGATATGTTCTAATGTGGAATATCATAAAGAAACAGAAAAAACTAAATTTCCACACCTTACGTGCTCAAAACGTAACGTAAACCTTCACGTAACATTACGAGAAATAGAATACTACCTCAAGAAACACATCCTCCTAATTTGGTAAAAATTGGATCAACCTCCTCGATTTGTATAAGGAACATACATACCCACAAACAGATCTGAGTTTTAATATATAGATATAATTCAGCATCATTGCATTGAATAACCTCAATTACTTCGATTGCTGCTCCAGATCCATTAACAGATCAGTGGAATTTGAAAGATAGAAAGGTACTTATACTTGCTTGCCTTTGGAAACCAACCAACAAGCAAAAACTGCAAAACAGGCTAGGGTCTTAAATTTATCATAAACGTTCCGGTATTAGCTCAAAAGTACACTTGATGATTAGTGGCATGATTCTCAGCAGTTTGCCTGGATCCTACGACACGTTAATCATAGCGCTTGAGGCCAGACCGGAGATGGAGCTAACTCAATATATGGTGGAATCAAAGCTCTCAGTTCAAGCCACCCTTCAGAGGACAAATCAGTTTATAAATGCATACAATTTTGGCTCCATCAATTATTAAATAAATGTCTGCTGAAGATTGGAAAGTTAGCGTAAGGAACTATGGTCATAAAAGAATTTGTGAAGCTTTGCTAAAAACAAATCAAAACGTGTCTTAGATCTCATTCATACTGACCTATGCAGACTAACTATGTGAGTAAAAAGAGATATTTTCTAACTTTTATCGACGACTACATCTTGAATTTTCAATTGTATTTGTTGTCTCAAAAATCCGAAGTGCACGATAAATTTAAATAATTTCTAGAATTAGTCAAAAACCAGCATGATTGTTATATTAAAAAGATCAGAACTGATATTGGGAAAGAGTATATCAATAAGAAAATCAAACTACTTCTTAAAGAAAAGGTGATCCGAATTCTACTGACTACTCCGTATAACCCTACTCAAAATGGTGTCGCTGAGCGAAAGGATCGCTCATTAGTTGAGATGGGAAGATCTATGCTTTTTTGTGCTAATATGGAGATTAAAATATGTGCTGAAGCTGTCGTAACACCTAATTATATTCAAGATTGTCTACCGTGAAAAGTTCTTCTATTGAAGTTTGAGAAGTTATAATGCCCGATCTAAGTCTTGCATCCAAAGCCTACATTTTCCTGCCTAAAGAAAAGCGACGTCAGTGGGATGAAAGGGCTCGACTAATAACATTCGCTGGGTACGATCAAAATTCGAAGGGTAATCGAATGGTGAAGATTTTCGCTTCTATAACATTCAGATCAATCAAGCTAGTTTTGAAGATCGCGAGGTACCAACTAATTTTCTTGTAGGACGCAAGCAAAGTGTGCAACTGACAATGATGTTCAAGATAATTTCCAAGGCCTTTAAGATATTAGTTTTTAATTATTCATATGATAACAACGATGTTGGTGAATCGGACATGAAGTCACATCTTGAATCTACACTAACTGCAAAAAAAGTTTCACTTAGATATCAAGCTAATATAGTCTATAATATCAAAGATCTAAATACTTTTAAGGAAGCTATGGAAATGAAGGAGGAGAGTAATTGTTGGTTAACTGCAATAAACGAAGAAATCAATACCCTTAAGAAAAATAATACTTGGAAGTTAGTGCAGTTTACTTTGGGAAGAAAAGCTGCTGGGCGTAAAATGGGTTTTTAAGAAAAAGACGGATCTTCAAGCAAAATTTGAAAAGTACAAAGCAAGGCTGTTTCCTGGAGGAAACAATTTACATGAAGCATCCACCCGGATTTACTGAAAGCAATGAGAAGACTGCCTTCTTCAGAAAAGTTTGTTTGGTCTAAAACATGCGGACAAATCATGGGATCATGCTGTCATAATATAAGCTGGTTTCATACAAAGTAAAGTGGATCAATGCCTTTACTGCGATTCAAAAAGGTCATGTAACATATTAACTTATGTGAATGATATCCTGATAAATTGTCAGGAAAAAGTTGTTATAGACTAAGTTTATGATGTGATTAACAGTAATTTATAAAGAAAGGGGCTAGGAACAGCAACACTTTTTTATGGCATGGAGCTTAACAGAGACCGACAAGGTAATTTTGCATTAAATCAGAAGACATATACACCGAAAAAGTAGTAGACATGTTCGGTATAAACAATACTAAAATTTAACCAATTGCTTTGAGTCCGTATTATGTGATGTCGAGGCCAGGTGATTCGGATATTCTTCTGAACAATGAGAGTTACCAAAAAGCTGTATGATATGTTTACTGATTTAGACCGGATATAGCCGCAAGTGTCTCCATACTCACTCGCACAAAAGGTCAAGAAACCTACTTCTGAACACTGGATAGATCATGTATTTAAAGGAAACTTCCGAGTTGATATAAAAATAAAATAAAAATTAGTCGATACTGATTGGGCGGAAAGTAAGGCTGACCAAAAATCAAACAGCGGATTAATTGTTATGCTTAATGGGGGTTAAATCAGTTGGAGCTGCAGGAAGCAAGCTTGTATTGCATTGTCATCTTGCGAAGCAGAGTTTATTGCCCTTTCTGATGCTTCAAAAGAATCAGAGTGGATTTGCTCGTTACTAGAAGAATTGCAAATTAACTTCAAGAAACCAATAGTTGAAAGATAATCAACGTGTTTTAAGATATTGGAGAATGCAAAATTTAGAAACAGATCTAAACACATAGACACTAATCCTCATTTTGTAGGACTACGTAAAGGATAAGTTCATATGCATTTGTATTGTTCTGCTTGTATGCGTTATAAAAAATGTATTGAAACAAATTTCAGTATTATTGTTTTTTTTTTTATTTTAGATTTTTTTAATTATCAATAAAAATTTAAAAATAGCAGAGCTGAGCTACCTTTGAATCCATGCCAGTAGTCAAAGAAGCTGAATGATGAGAATATGTTAATAATTTTAAATAAATTATACAATTTTAATGGAGCTTTACTGATATAATAAATTAAAATGTACAACATATTAAAAATTATGAATTTAAACAATAAAAATAGTTTTTATTCATGCATGGGAATAGCGAAAGACTTTAAAACTTGAATGAAACAGGTCTAAGGCAATTAAAACGGCTATTGTCAACGTTTTCGCCAAATATAATTAAATCACATATTATATGATAAGATACACCATTGTTAATGGTCTTGCCACTGAATTTGAATTTGTTCAGAATAAATGAAGCCTGCTATGAACAACAAAGCACTGTCTGTCTGTAAGGGGTTATTTCTTTTCATTAAAGTATATTTGAATAAATTCAGTTAATAAAATGAGCTTAAGAATGAATTTCGACTTATGAATGTGGATAATATTATACAAACATTTATTTAATTCATTTATTCATTTATTTATTATTGTTTTTTATTCCTGCTCTATCTTGTTCTGTAACTATTTTTTATTTATGAACCTAATGAAAATACATTGTTATTGTATGAAAAAAGGTATGTATAATCAACAGGTTTGGAGATAGAACGTAAACGAACTAATCGTCTTCAGTTTAATTTAGTCATCACGAAACCATGGAGGCAGCAGCATGTAAGTTGTATTTCATTATATTCTGTTCGTCGGCTTAATAATTTAATATTTTCAGACCAAACACTGAATTGGTATCCTCTGAACCCCTTGGTTTCATTTCAACGATTTTGACTCATATTTTTTTCAATACAATGATTTAGTGAAGGTGAAGGGATTTTAATTTTTATTATATATATATAGTTATAATCATTATAAAGAAAATCTCAGTTTAATAATATAACAAGTTACACTAAACTGCTACTTTAATGGGACGCTGGGAAATTGTTTTAAACTATGTGAATTAGGAAAGTGTGTGAATTAATATTGTTTTTATTATATATATGTACCCTTGGCTACCATGAAATGAATGTGAAATTATCATTAATTTGTCGGCGAATCTCATTTATTTGGATTTTTATGGTAGAAGTTACATTTTAAAAGTAATAATAAAAAAATACTAAATATTTAAGTTTTATCAGCTAAAGCAAACAGGTCCCATTTTGAAGCCAAAACCTTGATTTGGTTTTCCAAAATCAGTAGGATGAAAATCAACTAGTGGAAAGATATCAGTGTTATCGGAGGAAATTTTCATAATAGTTTCTCCAAATCCTCTTGCAGACTGAAATCAATTGAACATAATTTATGGTTAAATTAAATATTTTAAATAAAACTTACATGACATTCATCTTTCAAAACTTGAAGTCTTCCGTCATTGCTCTCAATGACGTCATTATTTAAGCCCCGAATTCTTAGATTATCACCAAATGCCAAACTATTTTGACAAACGACTGTCAAATTTTGGTAGCCTTGATTTGAAGATATTTTCAAAAAATTTATTTGGGGTAAAGTATTTGTCTCATAAGTAATTTTAGAGCCACCAATCATATCAGAGAACCATGATGACGCAGGACTAACAGTGCGCCACTGATTGTTAGGTACTTCAGCCGTAGGCTCGTCAGGAAATACACAAGACTCAACGATGTCATCAAACCCATTGTTACCTTTCTTACAATAAACATAAATAGAATCATTAGGCGAACCACCATTAGGATCAATCCAATACCATCCTGATACAAATTTAGCATTTCCATACTGTAAATCTCTGCAGGTTTTGCCAGGATAGTCTTTAGATCCATCTGGTTTGATAAGATAATCGAGTATTTCTTTCATATCATAAATGTCTTTATACATATCATATAGATTAATATCTTCTAAATTAATTAAATTGTCAGTAGAATGAGTTGGTGATGTTTCAAATTGCGGTAATTGGTCGATAAATCTCCTTCGTCGTGTATTTCCCTTTGTATTCCCTTTATCAAACATGGCAAAAAATTCCGGAGGAATATATGGTCCTTCTGCTGGTTTTCCTGGCTTTCCTCTTTTCCCAGGCAACCCAGAATCTCCTTTTGGTCCAGTCTCACCCTGTTGACCTTTAACTCCATCTATGCCTGGAGGACCAGTTGGACCATCCTTTCCTGGTTCTCCTTTATGACCAATAAGTCCCATTGCACCGATTTCCCCTTTTTGGCCCTCTGGCCCCGGCAAACCTCTATCGCCTTTTTGCCCCTTTTCTCCTAAATCTCCCTTTGGTCCAAGCATGCCTAAGTCACCTCTGTGGCCTTTAAGGCCGCGTCTTCCTCTTTCTCCTTTTTCACCTATTAAACCCTGTTCACCTTGTTTACCTTCTTCTCCTTGTGGTCCTTCTATTCCCGGTAAACCAGGCTCCCCAATTTCTCCTGCTGGACCGCGTAATCCTATGAACACAAATATTAATTTCAAAAACATTTTAAACAAACAATAGAATACCTGGTGGTCCATCATATCCTCTAGGGCCTTCTTGGCCTGGAGAGCCAATATTACCCACTGGTCCTTGATATCCTTTATCACCCTTTTCCCCTATCAATCCAGGTTCTCCCCGAGGTCCCATTAAACCTGGACTTCCAGGTGGTCCTTGCAATCCAATGTCACCTGGTTGACCAACATCACCTTTTTCCCCAGGTATTCCGGGTGGTCCATCAACTCCATCCATACCATTTTTCCCGGGTTCCCCTTTAATTCCGGGAAAGCCCGATTCTCCTTGTTTACCTGGGAAACCTCGTGGTCCAATTTCCCCTTTTATTCCAGGCTCTCCAGGCAATCCAGCTTCTCCTTGAAATCCACGTGTACCTTGTTTCCCTTGATCTCCTTTATCACCTGGTAATCCCGGAGGACCATCCTTGCCTGGGTTTCCAGGGGATCCTGGGATACCCTGCTTACCTTCATCTCCTGGCATTCCTTGTGGTCCTGGTAATCCAATGGGTCCTTGTGAACCCCTAGGTCCTTTGATACCCCGACGTCCTGGCTCCCCTTGAGCACCTTGCAATCCAATTGGACCAAGTGGACCTTCATCTCCTTTTTCACCCTTTTCGCCAGATTTACCTTGCGGTCCAGGAGTTCCGGGAGGACCGATCAATCCCTGGATACCCTGTCGACCATCGTCACCTTTAACTCCTTGCGGTCCCTTTTCTCCCGGAGTTCCTCGTTCTCCTAATGAACCAGGAATGCCAGGCTCTCCGCGTACTCCTTGAGGGCCTTCAACACCGGCTGGGCCTTTCTCGCCTTTACTACCACGATCTCCTTTTTCGCCAGGATTGCCAATATCACCTTTATCTCCATCATCACCTGGAAGCCCTTGAGGTCCTACTGAACCAGTTAACCCTCTAGGACCTGGTAATCCATCTAGTCCTGCTGATCCTATTTCACCTTTGATGCCTGGCAAACCCTTTTCTCCTTTAATACCAGCATGGCCAGGTGGGCCATGCATGCCTTCCGGACCAGGGGGTCCCATTGGTCCACTTATTCCTTGTTCGCCTTTATCACCTCTGGGACCTGATTGTCCAGTAGAGCCCTGATCGCCTTTTGTTCCTGGCAAACCGGGTTCCCCTTGTATACCTCTTTCACCTGGGAAACCTGGAAGTCCTGGAGGACCAGAGGATCCCTGAGGACCATGCTCTCCTCTTAGTCCAGGATTTCCATCTTTTCCGTCCTTACCAGGTTGACCCCTTTCTCCAGGAAACCCTGGCAACCCGATTGGTCCGGTTTCACCTCTTTGACCAAGGTCCCCAGTAGATCCCCTGGGTCCCATTGGACCTTGAGGTCCAGGATTTCCTTGAACACCGGTCTCACCCTAAAAAGAAAGTAAATTATGTTATGATATAATGTTTACGCAATCATACCTGGTCTCCTCTCTCCCCTTGTAGTCCTGGAACACCATCTTTTCCTTTATCACCTACGCCTCCAGCTTCACCAGGTATTCCTCTAGGCCCTTCTATACCTTGTGGACCCGGCTCACCTGAAGGTCCGGGTGCCCCTCCATAACCTGTGTCACCCTTGGGTCCAGGAGTTCCATCATTTCCTCTTCGTCCTCGGGCGCCCCTATATCCCCTTGGTCCAGTTTCTCCACGATCTCCTTGAGAACCTTGTATTCCTCTTTCGCCTTTGAAACCTTTTTGGCCTTGTGGTCCGGAATCCCCTTTGTGGCCTTTTGCCCCTTGTGATCCGGGTATACCAGGCATTCCTTTAAAAAAAAAAGATATTTAAAACTAGGTGGCACAACACACACTTCGCTGTTTCTATACTATCTAAAACCCATTTAATTGTTATTATCATCACAGGCGCAAACTAGCTTTACCTATGTTTTATAATCAACAAGCCTAATCCAAAACTTTAAACTGACTTATAGAGTGTTATTCGTAAACCTTCACAAAAAATAGTTTAATGTTCTTTTTATAATAGAAAAAAAAACCATTCCACAATTTTTATTTATATTTTGAAACAATTTCAATTAATTTCGCGGACAAATAAGTCTTTTTTGTATAGCTAACTTTTGGAATAAGATATTTTGTACTTCAAACCGAAGCAATCTGTTAGTAATATTTGCATTGAGAATACTCTTCTAAGCCTTTTCTTGCTCTGACAGAGTGCTCCGGTTGAAGTGGAAAACATCAGACTCCATAAGTTTTCCTTTTATTTATTTTCCTAACTTTTATTTCTCAATGGTGTATGGCTAGAAACTCACAACGGAAGGCTATACATTTAGCAACTAATAGATAAATGAATAAAATAAAAGTTTAAATACCTGTTAATCCACGATTGCCCTTTTCTCCTCTTGGTCCAACTGGTCCTGCTTCGCCTTGCAATCCAGAATCACCTTTCGGTCCTTCTGGACCATCTACACCTTGTAGACCCTGTAGACCAATGGGTCCTCTTTCGCCTTGAATTCCCATATCACCCTTTTCTCCGTCAATACCTTGCTGTCCCTTTTCACCTTTATCGCCTTGTGGTCCTGAAGGTCCTTCTTCGCCTTTTTCTCCGCGAGATCCCGGAAAACCGATTGGTCCTGATGCACCTGGTAATCCTGAATGTCCTTTAGATCCATCTTTTCCTTGTTTTCCAGTTGGTCCAGGTTGACCTTCTGGACCTGGAAGTCCTTGAATACCTTGTTTACCTTGAGGGCCTATTTGCCCGGGTTGACCCATATCTCCACGAGGTCCTACGAATAAACCCATAATATATTCAATAGAAAATATAATTTAGTAATATTTACCTGGAGCACCCACAGGCCCTTCTCGACCCTCAGGTCCTGGCATTCCCGGGAAACCTGGTGGACCGTCAACTCCTAAAGGTCCAACTGAACCTTCTTTTCCCGGTAATCCAGGCAAGCCTTGTGATCCCGGGAAACCTCTTGGACCCGGAAATCCCCGAATTCCCTAGATAAAAATAATTAATTTATATATAATTGGCATAAGGCAAATCGTATTTATGTTATTACCGATTCTCCAGGACCTCCTTGTAATCCAGTGGGTCCTTGATCTCCTTGTAAACCTCTTTCCCCTGTTAAGCCTTGATCACCTTTTTCTCCAGATGCTCCTCGATGCCCTTTAGGCCCAGGAAGTCCAGGTGAACCCATCTTGCCATCTTCCCCTTTTTGTCCTTTCTGCCCAGTTAAACCTCTTTCTCCATCACGGCCTCGAGATCCATGTCGTCCTTGAGCTCCCTTAGAGCCTGTAGGTCCTCGAGGACCTTGAAAACCGGGCTCGCCAGCATCTCCTGGGATACCTTTTGGACCAATATCACCGTGTATTCCTCGTGGTCCCGGAGGCCCTGTAAGCCCCATTGGACCTTCAGGTCCTCTCATTTGTAAAGAGTGTTGAGCTAAAATTTGACGTACAGCATCTGCTCCTCCATCGGGACCTTTCTCATTATTTTCTAACATCTGCAACATAAAAACATTTCCTGGAGGACCGGAAATACCATCTCGTCCCGGAATACCATCTCTACCCGCTTCACCTCTTAATCCATTATCGCCTTTAGGACCTTGTTCTCCCTTCGGTCCCCTTAAACCTGGCGGACAAATGTCGTGTTCAATATCTTGATTATTTATTTCGAATAGATCCCTAGAGCTGACCTGACCAGGCCTTATTTTTTTAACCTTTTTTCGTTTAGTGATTGCAGTCTTGGGCGTTGTTAAAAGTGAATTAAAAACATCTAAGTCATCATAACCCAAGTAGTCCGGGTCTTTGTCTACGCCGTATCCATTCATACCCCCTCCACCAATAGAGTGACTTCTACTATCAAACTCGTTATTAATATTAGTGCCATCATTCAACTTTTGATCGTTCCAACTTGAGTTTCTTCTTTTTGGATAGTTGATTTGATCACTTTGAATCATATTGCAATCAGGGGCATACACGTTACATAAATTGTATGAAGCTTCAGTAGAGTTCATTATAGCGATCATTTGAATATCTCCAGTGAAAAAACCTTCAGCATTAGACAAATGGATCCCACTTACAATCAAACCGTTTGTAGCTATAGATCCTCCTAATTTTCTTTCTAAGCTACGTGTTACTTGCTTGTCACAATCCAATATCAATGTGGCAGTGTTATCTTTAACACTAATAGCTATTCTATGCCAATTAGTATCAGAAATCCCTATATCAAAATTAATCTCATTCCTTTGCTCCAAAGTAGCATCACTATCATGATAAACCATTCCAATTGTTGGTCCAATTGTCACTGACAAAACATCCTCACTATTTTCGGAATATATTGTGAAAATCGAAGCTCTGTTGAGATAATTGCTGGGCTTTAAAACAAATAGCAGTGAAAAGTCTTGAGGAAATCCTTCGGGAAAAACTTGTTGCGTTGCAATAGTCAATATAGCATCTTTAGTCAGTGTATATGCAGGATATTTATGAACTTGATATATATTCCGATTATCACCACAAAAGCCTTTCGCTGGCGCTCCCATTTTCGGAATATCAAACTCTTTGATAAGATCAACGAATCCATCTAGAAAAATGTGTATTAAGCATTACTAGGAAAACTAGTGCATGAAGAGATAAGAAAACACATTTGTAAACCTAGGTCAACTCACGATTTGTTTTCTTGCCCATTTAAACGCATATACATGTATATGGGGGGCATTAAACTATATTTAATATACACTTTTGTGCCGGCCGGCAAGATCATATTCATAGATAGCATCTCATTTTTTTTTAATTCAACATTAACATTATTAATGACAATATAGAATTAGTATGCCCTCTATATTATTTAACAAATTTGATTCAAGAATATATTTTCATAATATAAAACATAAAACTTACTTGGCTTATTATCAGCAGATACATTTATATTTCGACAAAACCAAATCAGTAAGTAGACACAACATTTTAAAATCCTAGGATTTATACCGATTTCTTTATACATTTTTAAATTTTTTTTAAGAAATACATTAAAGTATTGAATGAAAAGTTCATCAACACCAATTTAAATATGTTGTCTACCAAAAACTGATAACACTCGACCTAAAGAGGAAGTTAAAAAAATGATCACTTTGATTATTCAATTAATTTTGAATTTTACTAGTTTTAAATAATTTGCTTATTTTATGATCTTCATATTTTCACTTATATCTTTAAGAGTTAAACATTTATAAAAATCAACTTTAATTTCTTATAAAATTAATTTTTATTAAATTAAACTTAACTCGACAAAGTTTGAATTGAAACTAAAAATCATTAGTCTCATTTGCCTCATAGGTTAGAACAAACGTGGTCTTATACATAATTTTATCAATTTGAAATTTAATGAGACAAACATTCTTTCTTTCATGTATAAGAGATTAAACTCAAAAAATATTTCGGAAGGAAAACATTATCATTTGGTATTATTTGGAAGGAAAATGGAAACAATACAAATCATTGTGTTTTAGTTTTTTGTGCAGTATATTTTAAAGCTTAACTTGTCTTTGAGTTTGAGGCGAAATTGCTAAAATTGGTCATCTTTGCTATAATATGCAAAGGCTTAGACAAGGACATTTTAGTAATTGATATTCAGATTTTTTTCAAATATCTATACACCAAAAAATAATAAAAAATGTTATTCAAATATGCCTGAAATACACATTTCCTTCGAAATATCACATTTTTTATTATTTTTGCAGAAACTTCTTTCGGTGGGTATTACTAATTTCAATATACCGTATAAAAGATTTTTCGATATCAGATGATGATAGCGCTTAAATTCAAGAAGTTACTTTTGTAACTTGTTTTTTATTTTAGTTAAGAAAATCTTATCCCGTTCTCAAGTTGTATACCGCGTTTTAAAGTTACTGATGTTACACTTACAATTTCTAGGAATTTCTAAATGCAATGGCGTAGGAAGGCAAAAATGGCCTATACAAAATCGATATTTAGTGCTTCGTTATCTGTAGGGTCATGTGCTCTTGATTCCTATAATGTTTTTTATGGTTTTTTATTGGCAATTCTGAAATAATTTTATAAACAAATCCTAATGCTACTACGACACGTAACGTCTGCCGTAAACCTTTTACAACTTAGATTTGAAGGGGTAAATATTGACCAAGAAATTTGATTGGTCGACTAGACACCAGATAGCGCCAGCGCTTAAATTCTGGAAGCTTATATTTTAAGTGTATATCAATTTTAGTGAAAATCTTATCCAATTCTCAAGTTTGCTTTTGCGTTTTAAAGGTACTGAAGGGTCTTCCTCAAACCAGCATCATTACTTTTTGGAATTACTAAATGCAGTGGCGCGGCATAGGGATGCAAAATACAGCCGAAGCGAGTGAGGCAATTTTAGAATTAATTTTATAAAAAAAACCCCTAGGTTTGTAGTAGTATGGGTCAGTGTCAAACGAGTGAGGCGGAAACCGGACTCTTTGAGTTCTAGGGAGCGACTTGCCAGTCACGTCTACTTGACTATGAGACAAACATCTGTTCTTGGAA